>KN471197.1:8833-25565 GCA_000787095.1 Periophthalmodon schlosseri
ACCACAACTATGCAGATGACACTCAGATCTATGTCTCACTGGCAGCAGGTGAATATGGACCAGTGGATTCACTCTGCCACTGCATCCAACAGATCAGTGTGTGGATGCAAAACAACTTTCTCCAGCTAAACTCAGACAAGACTGAAGTCATAGATTTTAGAACACAGAAACATAGAGAAAGTGTCAGCAGTCACCTCCAGTCTCTCTCCCTAAAACCTTCACATCAGGCTAGAAATCTAAGGGTTATAATGGACTCAGACTTGAACTTTAACAGCCACATCAAATCAATAACATCTGCAGCTTTTTATCATCTATAAACATTGCAAAATCAAAGGTATACTGTCAAAACCAGACTTGGAGAGACTTATGCATGCATATGCATACCATGCATTTATCTGCAGTAGGTTAGACTACTGTAACGTCCTGCTCACTGGCCTCTCCAAACAAGCGTTAAGACAGCTGCAGTACATCCAGAAAGCTGCTGCTCGGGTCCTGACTAGAACCAGGAAGTACAAGCACATAAGTCCTGTGCTCAGGTCTCTGCCCTGCTTTATTGTGGCTCAGAGAATAGATTTTAAAGCAGCTCTGCGAGGGAATGTTGATGACATCAGCTACAAGTATCGGGGTCTGGAACCAGCCAAAGCAAACAACCATCCTTATTTGGGACGGTCTAATGCCACTAATGCTGCTGATTTGTAGCACATGTCTCTCAAACGTAGATCACATCTTAAATATTCTTGTATCGTTCATAACCAAATATATAGTATAATGATTCTTTCACCTGTGATTGTGATTGTTGATTCTGTAGAAATCCTCGCTGTGTCTTAGTCCTCTGTGTTATTTCATTTTTTTCTTTCTTACTCATAAGCCGCCATGTTTGTTTTGACACGAACAGACCATACATTTCTCTGATTGGTTCCACCTGTCAATTACATCCTCTAGAATTTGGGAGACAGGATTCTCCCAGACCATATGCCATTGTAAAGTAATTTCAAAGCGTGTGGTTTTTGGCAGGCCAGGCAATAAAAATATTGAATTACAAATTGTGAATACAATTTTTCTGCCATTTTTTCATATAGGAGTATAGGGCTGGATACACTTACACTGCAGCACCTAGAACATCTAATGGATTTCTGCTTTTATTTCATAATGTAAATTGGACAAACTTGTAGAATTTTATTAGATTAGACAATTGGCTCAACTTGCTCCACTTTCCCCTGTTAGTAAATTAAAGGGCCTGTACCCAGTGGTGGATGAAGTACTTTTGTTACTTAAGTAAAAGTAGAGATACAGAGGTAAAAGTATCACATGTAAAAGTATCACATGAAAGTATTTAAGTACCCGGTAGTAAAAGTATTTAAGTACCTCTTTAAAAAATATACTTAAAGAGTAAAAAGTAAAAGTATTTCACACAAGTGTTATTAATTTGTTAAAGTGTTAAATAGAGTGATTATACAGTTGCAACCAGAAGTTTACATACACTATATAAAAAGACGCTTTTTTTTTCTCACTGTTTGACATGAAATCAGACTAAACTTTTCCTGTGTTAGGTCAATTAGGATTACCAACATTATTTCTATTTGCTAAATGCCAGAATAATGAGAGAAGGATTTTTTTTTTTGACAATTTTTCATGACTTTCTTCAAAGTCAGAAGTTTACATACAGTAAGATTACTATGCATTTAAACAGTTTGGGAAAACCCATATGGTGATGTCATGTCTTTGGAAGCTTCTGATTTTATTGACAATATTTGAGATAATTAGAGACACACCTGTGGATGTATTTGAAGTCACACCTGAAACACATTGCTTCTTTGTGTAACATCATGGGAACGTCAAAAGATATCAAGAAGAGAATTGTGGACTTGCACAAGTCTGGTTCATCCTTAGGTGCAATTTCCAGATGCCTGAAGGTGCCACGTTTATCTGTTCAAAAATTATAGGCAAGTATAAACATCATGGGAATGTCCAGCCATCATACCGCTCAGGAAGGAGACGGGTTCTGTGTCCCAGAGATGAACGTGCTTTGGTCCAAAATGTGCATATCAACCCAAGAACAAAAGCAAAAGACCTTGTGAAGATGCTGCTGAAGCTGGTAAGAGAGTGTCATTATCCACAGTGAAACAAGTACTGTACCGACATGGGCTGAAAGACCACTCTGCAGGAAGAAGCCATTACTCCAAAAGAAACATAAAAAGTCAGATTACAATTTGAAAATGCACACAGGGACAAAGACCTAAATTTTTGGAGACATGTTCTGTGGTCTGACAAAAATAAAATTGAATTGTTTGGCCATAATGAGCATCGTTACGTTTGGAGAAAAAAGCTTGCAAGCCTGAGAACACCATCCCAATTGTGAAATAGGGGGGTGGCAGCATCATGTTGTGGGGTTGTTTTGCTGCAGGAGGGACTGGTGCACTTCACAAAATAGATGGCATCATGAGGAAAGAACATTATGAGGAAAGACTCAGCCAGGAAATTGAAGCTTTGGCATAAATGGGTCTTCCAAATGGACAATGACCCGAAGCATACTGCCAAACTGGTTACAAAGTGGCTTAAGGATAACAAAGTTAATGTTTTGGAGTGGCCATCACAAAGCCCTGATCTCAGTCCTATTGAAAATGTATGGGCAGACCTGAAAAGGCATGTGCGAGCAAGGCGGCCTACAAACTTTCAGTTACACCAGTTCTGTCTGGAGGAATGGGCCAAAATTCCTGCCAACTATTTATAAAATCTGACTTTGAAGAAAGTAATGAAAAATTATCTAAAATCCTTCTCTCATTATTCTGGCATTTAGGAAATAGAAATAATTTTGGTAATCCTAATTGACCTAAAATAGGAAAAGTTTAGTCTGATTTCATGTCACAGTGAGAAAAAAAAGCCCATGTGTCTTTTTATATAGTGTATGTAAACTGGTTTCAACTGTACATATTTTGGTCAGCAGTAACAATACAAATCGATTTCTTTATTTGTTTTGTTTGCTCAAAGTCGAAGCTTGAACTCAAAAACTTTAGTCAGGATGTTACAATGAACATGGTAAAAATAAATCATATGAAAAGTACTTTTTACTTTTCAGTTCTGTTCAAAAATGTAATGGAGTACAAAGTACAGATACCTGCTCTCAAATGTAGTGATGTAAAAGTAAAAAATATCCACAGTAAAATTGACTTAAGAGTATAGATACCTAAAAATTCTACTTAAGTTTAGCACTTAACTACTTGTACTTCATTACCTCCCAACAGTGTATGTACCTGATTTCAAAGTTTGAACTTTTAGCCCCTGCCATTTAGTCCTTTTTGCCAATGTGATGTTGCACCATGACACAGAAACTACTGTCTGGGATAGTGTCATGTCGTTGGTTCCTCATTAGTGATGAGAGTTTCAGTTCTTTCATGAGATCTGAATCTTTTGGATCCGTTCATTTCAAAGAGCCATTCGAAATACTGGCTCTTTTACTATTTATTGATATGACAGAAGTCAATGTAAGAACTCATTTTATCTACAAACTAATCACAGAGAGAAAAAAACAAGGTTCAGATCTGTTAAAATGGTTCAAACTGAGAGTGGGAGTGTGTTTCCGCTTTGAAATGATTAAAAATCTACATAAAACGTTGCATTACAATAAGATATTTTTTTAAACTAACTGTTATGATGTCAAATATGTTTTTGTGCACAAAGCTCACCAGCTTGAAAACTAACTGTTATTATGATGCCAAATATGCACAAAGCTCTCACTCATGTCGCCTGCTCTGCTTCTCATCATGTTACCCTTTATTATTTTGAAAATGCTGTATTCACCAAAAACAACGTATTAACATGTTTTATAAGTTTCACTTTCATTTTTGACACTGAGTCCCCCCTCCCTTTGTTCGCACTTCCCTTTCAGAGCGCTATCACAACACAGTCACAAATGCACATTGCACATCATTAAGTTGCTGTGCACAGTTTTGTATCAGGTTCAGGATTTGTTTATTTCCGTCTCCTCATGGAGAAATTTGGCTCAAAGCAGGGGTCAGTAGCATTAACAGACATGACAAAACATGTAGAACTAGATATACAATCACTCAGGCTCCACACATCTGCACACTCAATCCGTGGTGTTAATCAATTGTATGGATTGGGGCACAAGCAAGTTTTTATTCATGTTATTTTTACATAATGGACCCGTGTATCTCCTCCCAGATTGCAGGAGCTCATACTGTGTGTTGAGCACATGAGAGGGATCTCTGATGATCTTCAGAGCCTGTCTTACAACTGACTGTTCAAAGATGGTCTGTGGTCCAGTTAGATTCAACACACCCATGATGTTACCAGCCAGTTTTACCAGTCTAAGGATCTGTGATTTATACTTAACAGTCAGGTTTCCAAACCATCTGACTCTTCCATACCTTAGCACAGACTCTGTACTAACTCTATAGAAGGTCAGCAGAATATTTTGGCTGACTCCAAACACCCTTAATCTCCTAAGAAAGTAAAGACGCTGGTTTATCTTGGCACACACCTCATCACATGCTCATGCCTACAAACAGTTTCAGTTTGTAGGCTAGATCTAATGAGCTACACTCAGGCACAGTTCACACTTAGTGTAGCTCATTAGACTTAGCCTACAAACAGAAACTGCAAACAAACAGATGTGTTAGTTTCAGTGTAGCTAGCTCCTCCCTTCTTTTAGATACAGTGTCCACCAGTAATCTGACAGAACTGAAGAAGCGGCTTGGATGAGCAGCAAAGCTTCTTCACTCCTACAACTTTTCGTCCAGTTGACAGATTTGAGTTTGTGTATAATGTAAACAAAAGTGCAGCGCTGCCTGTACGCTGGAGCACCCCTGTGCTACATACAGTTTCCTTAGAAAACACAGAATTGACTCTCACCTTTTGTGAGCATTTGGTCAGAAAGGAGGAATACCTCTTAATCAGCCAGGCGGGCAAGCTTACGAAAAAGAATGTGAGGCGTATTAAATGCTGAACTGAAATAAAAAAAACTATATATATATAAGTCTTGCATAAGCTCCATAAGATGTTTCAGAATAAAATTTGTATCTTGCTTTTGTATAGGTGTGTTTTTTAAAATGTGGCGTTGGTTACTATGAACTATACCAGTGACACTTTGCTCCCGATTACCCCGCAGTAGCCTCATCCTCATCCTTTTATGCACCATAATGGGCAGGATGTAAAAATCAATAAAGTGTTTAACTGGCCTAATGACTGCTCATTTAAGCCCGCCTCCCCTTCACCTCACCTTGGGCTCAGCAGGACACAGCCTCCGATTGGTCACACAATGGTCAGATAAGGGACCGTAATGGTGTGCAGAGGCAGATAGGCAAATCCAGAGTACATAATGCTGCAGATGTACCCAAAAATGACCTTCTCAAAGTCCCACGGGGCTCAGTCCATTGGGTGATGTGGTTTTGAAGACCTCCAACTATTGTATTCCATGAAATGTATGCATTGCCTCACCCCCAGATAATACAATATAGTACAGCTGATGTGACGCTATTGCATTAAACCCCAGCCTCTGTCCGCCTTAGCGTAACTGATACTGTCTTTCATGTTTCTTTATTAAAGTGGGCGTATTTAACTTCTGTGGGGCATTAACTGCTAAGACATAACATATTTAGATCACCATGTTAACTTTTATTGTTTTGAAAATGTTATATTAACATGTTTTATGAGTCTCTCCTCCCTTCGCTCCCTGGGTTAAGTCACATCCAATTCAGATCACAACACAATCAGCTGCATCCCACTAATGAAACTACTGCACATCACATCCGGTTTGTCAAGTTGCTGTGTATAGTTTAGTATCATGTTTTTGTACATTTATGGAGAATTGTTGTGTGGGAGCATGAGTGATGTAGGCTTGTGGGTGGAGCATTGCACATCATTATAAAGTATCCACATTTAGCTATGCGCTTTACTATTACACTTTTATCTCGATGTACTAATGCTAAAATTAATACTGGTGAATACAAGTAAGTTTCACACACAACACAACAGAATACATTGTTGCTTGGAGTCAAGGACAGGACTCCAGTGAGCTCCTGTGGCTCTGCTGTTACATGGAATCTCACGAAGATAACATTCTGCTGACCAGAAGATCCTGATTCAAACACACGCTCTGATACACTCTATAAAAATTGTAAACACACTCTTCTGGGCTCTCCCCCTGTCCTTTCCGCAGGGCCTGTAGCTACGCTGCTACCTTTACCTATGTGATGCTCAATAAACCCTTCAGACTTTACATTTCAGATTCATAGTCTTCTTTGACACACCAGAAACGAACACCCTTACAGAATCTTATTGATAACCATAAGGAAGGTTCAAATAGGGGAAAGATAGCTAAAATACTCAAACATGCATGGATGACATGTGATTTTGATGAGGGAACATTATAACATGGTAGCTCAAAACATCGATTTTGCATAATACTCCCTTTAAGTCCATTTGTGCACCATTTTGTAAGTCCACATTTTTTCCCCTCCAATTTACTCGCAGTCACAAAAGACACTTCATTTTCTAAGTCCAAAATATTTGTTTCATCCTCCATCCATTTTCTTCTGCTTATCCAGGGCCGGGTCGCGGGAGCAGCAGTCTAAGCAGGGGCTCCCAGATTTCCCTCACCCCAGACACATCCTCCAGCTCCTCCGGTGGGACCCCAAGGCGTTCCCAGGCCAACCAAGAGACATAGTCCCTCCAGCGTGTCCTGGGTCTTCCTTGCCTCCTTCCGGTGGGACATGCCCAGAACCCCTCCCCAGGGAGGCATCCAGGGGGCATCCGGAACAGATGCCCGAGCCACCTCCGCTGGCTCCTCTCGAAGTGGAGGAACAGCGGCTCTACTCTGAGCTCCCTCCGTGTGACCAAGCTCCTCACCCTATCTCTAAGGAAGCGCCCAGCCACCCTGCGGAGGAAACATATTTTGGACACTTGTAGCCACGATCTTGTCCTTTCGGTCATGACCCAAAGCTCATGACCATAGGTGAGGGTAGGAACGTAGATTGACCGGTAAATCGAGAGCTTTGCCTTTTGACTCAGCTCCTTCTTCACCACGACAGTCCGATACAGCGACCGCACCACTGCAGACGCTGCACCGATCCACCTGTCAATCTCATGCTCCATCCTTCCCTCACTCGTGAACAAGACCCCGAGATACTTGAACTCCTCCACTTCAGGCAAAGACTCTCCACCCACCCAAGAGGGCAAACCACCTTTTTCTGGTCGAGAACCATGGACTCGGATTTGGAGGAGCTGATTCTCATCCCAGCCGCTTCACACTCGGCTTGTTCCTGTTAACAAAATAAATAAATAAAAATAAGAATCCAACAATGTTTTCATAGTATATTAGTTTAAGAATCAAATTTAAAATGTCTTCCGGATTGGAGCCGACACATCTTGATCGCAATAACAGTGTCCAGATGACCACCGTTGAAACCGTTTCTAAACCATCTCAACTAGCAAAGCGTTGACCTATTACATGGGAGACAGGGTTTCCAATCCCATATCCTGTTGGTACAATAGGCAAAAATGCACTTTTCTTCTTGTCTGACAAACCTAGACTGATATCTCTCTATATTTTTATAGAGAGTGATATCAGTCTGGTCCACACTAGGCATGGGACAATACTGAAATTTGGTGTCACAATTATCATGGCCAAAATAACTAAATAAATTTCAGAAATGTTTATCTGTAAATTTTGAGTTTGTTTATTCTTCTCACTTTAACAGGTGAAAATAAACAAGTGAGATGGGAAAATCTTTGTTTTTCATTTAGTTGCATAATAATTATGCACACAAATAGTTGTCTAATAATGGTGTACATGTAGATATTCTCTTAAGAAAGCCAAAACTTCACTTTTACTACTTAAATGTTCAGTTTTTTTGTTAACATTTTGGATTGACCAAGAGCACTGTAGTTGTACAATAAAAAATAACTAAATTAATCCTCAAATTAATCCTCAAAACTACAACTTGCCTAATAATTGAAATGTGTTACAGTTAATACCCCATAGAAGTAAAATATCCCCTCTTAAAATAAGATAGATTTTTCCCAAATTCACCCCAGGCCTCTTGTATATGTGGTACTAAATCAGTCACCAGTCTAGCCTGAACATGCAGTTTTGTTTTTTTTCCACACATTCACGCCATTAAAAGTCTGCAGATTCCATTTTTACTGGAAAAGGTAGTAAATGAACAGATTAAACACCAACATAAAGCAGTAGTGACGCCGAAAGTGCAAATAAAGTTAGGTTTTAAACTTTATTAGAATTTTGGGAAAGGAGTATAAGAACATCAACCTCAGCCTGTTTAAAGGTCCATATGACTCTATTTTCTGATCTGTTCTAATGTAGTTTCCTCATCACAAACAGACCTGGAGTTGTGTTTTGTTTCATTCACACATGTTTAACACACAAACCCTGCATATTTAGGCTGAGTTCTTCTCTCAAACAGAAATCACTCTGTTCACTAGAATCATTTAGATAATTTCAGCATTCTGAGTTTGGGCTTACTCAAATATGTGTGAATGAAATAAAACAACTCTGGGTATGTTTTTGAGGAGGCAACAGCATTATAATGTGCCTTAAAGCTCACAAGAGTTAATTTTGTGTAATATAGGATCTTTAAGAAAATATATCTTTTATTAGTCTAACAGCATGACTCCTGGTTTGGCCCTGTCCTCTTCTGCACCTAAACCACGTCAGGGATTATGGGTTCACACATGAAAACGGATTTTAGTCAGTTTTTGATTTGAATTTTTTTTAGAATATGAATGACTTCCTAAAAAAAACTGAAAATACAGCATTGAGCATCAAGACCTGCAGCGTGAACGTAGTGCCAACCACACAGAATCGTTTTTGACTTATTGAGTTCTCTAGTAGGAATTCAAAAACCTGCACTAAACCTATACTGAACCTGAACAAAAATAGGCCAATACATGGTCAGATATATCATGCAAAATGTTTTGTAAGTTTCACTTCACTCACACTTGATGATTATTAGATTATTGTAGCTCCTCTGTCATGCGTTGGATTCTATTTCCATTGTGTTGTTAAGGCCACAGTGGGCTGCAGCTCTAAAGTTAGCTGGGTACATGTGAAGTTCCAGTACTCTGTCTGCATCTGCTCCTGACTGAAAGATAGACTGGATTAAGCCCTGGGCCAAGCACACAGGGTTCGGTTTGTCCCCTCCAGAGGCCTGAGGACAGTGGCTCCAAGGAGGAAGGCTCAATCAGGAAGGCAAGAAGGTAAGTATTTATGTCAGCAGTTACCAAGGGGGCATAATGCACACATAAATGAAAAACAGCGGGCTAATGTTAGCTAACTTTTGACTGTAATGTTACGTGAGAGGGACTTGTTTAACAGCACAAATCAGCTCACCTGTTGTAGCTCTAGCTAAATCAGTTCTTTATGGTCAGATTGTGTTAAAACAAAGCTCAGATTAGAGCCTAACTTGAATAACAGCACTTCAGAAAGAGCTGTGCCCTCAGTTAGCATCCCCAGAGAATGTTGATGACATCAGCTGTGAAGTATCAATACAGAAAAGTTTGGTACGGAACACAATTTTTCAAATAGGCTTTTAGGGACAGGACAGGTCAGCGTGAAGCTGAGCAAAGAGTGGGTTAAGTGTTGGTGCCAGATAGAAACATTTGTAACACTTTAGGGTTTAGTTTAAAAATGGGGTATTTTACTTCTGTGGAATTTTAACTGCTAACACGTAACATATTTAGATCATTATGTTACCTTTTATTGTTTTGAAAATGCTATATTTGCCAAAAGCAATGTATTAACATGTCTAATTAGTTTCGATATATGAGTCCTCCCTCCCTTTCACTCCGCCTTCACAACGCTATCGCAACACAGTCAACGTGCATTCTGATAATGCAACTATGACATAACGCATCAGGTTTGTGAAGTTGTAGTGTATTTTTATTGTAGTGTACTTTTTGTATACTTTGTAAATGAGCAAGAGCATGGATAATACAGGCTTGTGGGCTGAGCATTGAACATGCTCGTACTGCTAACTGTAAGGAGGGTTTGAATAGGACCTGGGAGAAATCGCTAGCTTTCTCAAACATGCATGGATGGAAGGCATGTTTTTGATGAGGGAACAATGTTATAGAAAGCTAAATAAAAGTAAATTTTGCATAACACCCCTCTTTAAGATAAGATTAGATTTGTCCTCTGCATTTGACCCATCCTTCCATGCCTCCAGGGCAACCTGTCAGGGCCCATCTCCAGATCTTCAGATAGTCTTGGTCAGGACTACCTTAGCTGGAGGATTACCTGATTGTACCAGATTTTTACAGTCTTAAAGGTTTACAAAGTTAATTCTTGTGAGGTTTAAGCCATGTTATAATGTTGTTATCTCCTCAAAAACATACGTAGAGTTGTGTTTTATTTCATTCACACATGCTCGAGTAACCCTTTATTATTTGTCTGTCTACATCTCCCAAGCTCAACGCTCTGTTCCACCTTGTGATGTCATGAAGCAGTAGCCCAAGCTCACGCTCTGTTCCACCTTGTGATGTCATGAAGCAGTAGTTTTCAAGTTAATAGCTCCTTTTACCTTTTGTTCAATAGAGATTGGAAATTCCAGGGCTAAAATGATCTTAATGATTCTAGTGAAGGTGTATGGAGTTTAAAAAACACAGTGAAGCACTTCCTGTATTACCACATGACATCACAAGGTGGAACAGAGTGTTTTTCCGGCCTAAATATGCAGGGTTAGTGCATTAAATGTGTGAATGAAGCAAAACACAACTCCAGGTATGTTTTTGATGAGGAAACAACATTATAACATAAATCAAAATATAATTTAATATGGGCCCTTTAAAACATGAAAAACAGAACTCGTTTTTTTTAAACCAAAGTTATTCCTCACTTACCTTAAGTATTCAATTTATTCACTGTGAAGGGTTTCTAAGCTTTTTTTGCCATGACAGTAAATCTAACAACAACTAGCATGCTAACAACTCACTTCCTGATTATAGGACAATAAAGCGCTTTATTAGAGACAGACAGCACTCAGCAGACATATTTTGAGCTGCTTATATATTATATATATTATGTACTGGGCAAGACACATTTTGGTCAAATACATGGGGAAAAAAATCAGGTACAGGGCCTTTACACATTTCAATTTAAATAGTAACTTGGGCCTGTTACAGAATAACCAATACATGTGGTCTTATTCTCCAAACAGCTGCTGATTTTTCATTGTCGTCCTTGTATATAGTAATTTTGCACAAAGCCTAGTAATTACAATGCAGAGCCACTTACACACATGAGAGCAGCTCAATCAATACTGGTTACTTTAATGGGGTATTAGCTGCTAACACGTAACATTTAGATCACCATGTTTCCTTTTATTGTTTTGAAAATGCTAAACTGTAGTAACAATGTAGTAACATGTTTTAGTTTAGTTTAGTTTTAGTTTTTGACACTCAAGTCAAAAGTCACTCCCCCTTCACAGCGCTATCACATTACAGTTAACACTAATAAAACTACTGTACATCACATCAGGTTTGTGAAGTTGTAGTGTATTGTTTTGTATCATGTTTTTGTATATTTATGGAGAATTATTGTGTGGGAGCATAGATGACAGCGGCTTGTGGGCAGAGCATTGGACAAATCTTATAGCTAACCATAAGGGGGGTTTGAATAGGGCCCGGGAGAGATCGCTAAATTACTCAAACATGTATGGATTACATCTAAAACCTCTTCAGACATGTTTTGATGAGGGTAGATTGTTATAACATGGTAGAAAGCTCCAAAAAGTCAAATTTGCATAATACCCCCTCTTCAAAGCCCACTTTTAGTTCACATTAATCTATGCTAATCCAGTCTACAGCGGCTCAGAACAAAGCATCCGTTTAACCCATGGACTCAAGGGACCAGGTCGTTGCCAGTGTCCATGTGTGAGGTATGTTTGCAGGGATCTCATTCACTCACTCGTCGGGACGATCAATATGCGACAGTAATCAAGAATCAATGGCAATCCTCTGTGTTAGCCATGCTCCTGCTGAGCTCTGCAACATGCTAGCTACACACATAACACTTAACACACTAGCTACACATGTAACACTTAAAACACTAGCTCCACATGTAACACTTAACATACTAGCTACACACGTAACACTTAAAACACTAGCTCCACATGTAACACTTAACATACTAGCTACACACGTAACACTTAAAACACTAGCTCCACATGTAACACTTAACATACTAGCTACACACGTAACACTTAAAACACTAGCTCCACATGTAACACTTAACATACTAGCTCCACACTTAACACAGTAGCTCCACACGTAACAGCTACATGGGAACCCCAGTCCCAGCTGTGTAGTGAGTCTCCTGTGAAATGGAACTGTGGGCCAGAGGAGCAGAGGTCACGTTGGACACTATGTTATGGAAGAGGTCATTAAAACACTGTTGTATGTGGCTCCCTTCATGTAAATTGCATAAAATGTGTTGATTTTTTATGTCAGTAATGGTAAAACAAGTATAGTAATTATTTTTTGAACACCCAACAATGCTTTATCTGTGGAAATAAACACTATCCACGACCAGTCAATTTCATTTCATTGGTTTTCTTTATTTTTATGATCATGTATATTGTAGATTCTCACTGAAAGCATCAAAACTATGAACACATGGAATGCAGCAAATGTGAAGTGTGAAATAACCAAAACATGTTTTAGATTTGAGATTCCTCAAAATAGCCTTTAACCTTTGCTTTGATCACTGTTTTGGACACTCTTGGCGTTCCCCTCATGAACCCTAATATGGCACAGCTGTTAAGTGGAAACCATTTCAGGAGGCTTCATCATGAAGCTCACTGAGAAAAGGCCAATGGTTTGCAGTGCTATCAGTTGTCAGTTTGGGGTTTTTTGGGGGGTTTTTTGCTACATAATTTCATATGTAATATATAAAGACACCAACTTCAGTATGTATCTGCTATGTATAAAGTAGTAAACATAAAGAAAAATAAAATTAGTTGTTTCCAAACTTTTGACCATGAGTTAGAAGGGTTGGGTTTTGAAAAATTTACTGAAGGTTTCTGAAGGAGGGAGGTGAGAGTGCTAAAAACTCTCCTCTAGTTAGGTTAGCCACAAAACCACCTTGCAGCCAAATATTAGCTGTACCTCACAATGCTAAATGCTATGGATCTATGAACCACAAACTACACCCACTGGCATTTTACTGTTTCAGGACCTGGACCATTTGCTTTCTCTCGGGCGCAGACGCTCCTGGGTTCTGCTGCAGGACAATAACTGAATGTTGAGATGCTGTGGTGAAAAACAAAACTAGTTCATTTTAAACAGTTTGCAGTGATCCAAAGTTATTCCTCACTTACCTTAAGCTTCCTACTAGTTCACTATGATGATTCTAAGTTCAAATCCCGCTCTCGACATAAACATCATTGGTAGAGCAGTCAGATCTATTGACCCACAGGTTGGTGGTGCGATTCCAGCTCCCACAGATGAATGCTGTTGATGTGTTCTTGGGCAAGACACTTAACTCCCCTCGCCCTCAGTGTCTGCGTACACTGGTGTATGAATGTGTGTGTGAATTGGTTAGGGGTTCCTTGATGTAAAGAACTTTGAGTGCCTTGAAGGTGGAAAAGCTCTATATAAAAGCCATAGTAAAAGCCAAAAGTAAAATCTGTCAACTGGACAAAAAGTTGTAGGAGTGAAGTGAGTGGCTGCTCATCCAAGCTGCTTCTTCAGTTCTGGTCAGATTGCTGGTGGACACTGCCTTATATCTAAGGCACCCATTAAGAGTTGAATGAATATGCTAATTATGTCTCAGACACAGTGCACACTTAGTGTAGCTCAATAGACCTAGCCTACATACAGAAACTGGAAACAATGGCTGTTTTAGTGTAGTCAGCTCTTCCCATCAGACAGATATAAGACAGTGTCCACCAGCAATCTGACCAGAACTGAAGAAGCAGCTTGGATGAGCAGCCAAACGTCTTCACCCCCCTACACCCCCACTTTACCTCATAGTCTCCCCTCACTTGCCCGGCTCTCCACTAAGAAAACTGCATCCTATGGGCACCCAGAAGGAGCTTGGAGTAGATCTGCTGCTCCTCTGAGACTCTGCACTGCCCTACAGGTATTATGCAAAATGGACTCTCCCATATTATAATGTCATCAAAAACAAGCCTGAAGAGGTTTTAGATGTCATCCATGCATGTCAGCAATCTTGCGGTCTCTCCTTGGCACTATTCAAACCCTCCGTATGGTTAGCTGTATGAGCCTGTCCAATGCTCAGCCTACAAGCCTACATCCTCTTGTCATGGTTGAGATCTTGTGCAGGGTTGGCCTCATCAGGAAGGTCTTTAGAGGGAAAGCTGCTTCCTTCACCATAACCGATGGTGCTGGGTCGTGGTGAGGGCACCAGGGAGTGTCCACCCTCCTCCATAAATTAGAAAAGAAGGAAATAAGGCGCTTTATTGGTCTGTTATTAATGTTCATATCTTATCTGATTTACAGACAAAATAGCAGAATAAAAACCCCTGCATCATGTAGAGTGATCCAGTGATACGAACATTTTAAGAGCAAAATGATGAGTCTGACAGCAGCAGTTACAGAGAGAGGGGCCACAGTTTTTCAATAGAAAGTGAATTGAGAGTCAATGGAGCCGGAAGTGTGCCCATGATCAATTCCTATTTGGAATGCAGTGGCTAGCGGGTTAGCTACGTCCATATATATATAGAGTCTATGGATCAGATCTATCACTACTCCACTGCTGCTCCTTCTGTTATCACCCATTTGAAGGAGTATAAATCTGTACTCAGCATCCACTAAGATTCCTAAAAGAAATTGTTCTTCTGTCCAAATATCATTATATCGACTGAATCAATATTTGGAAGCCAATATCCGATTCAGCAAATTTTTCAGTTACAGCGCCAATATCTGATACCAGTTTTGGATTGGCACATCCCTACTCTCAATGCTCTCTGCACACCCCATGTGAATTGATTCTACCACCACTGAGTGGCCTAGCCTAGTCTAGTCAATAGCTAAACAGCAGGTTCATGAGTGAGAGCCTGGAGCCCAAGTATCTGTGAAAAATAAAACAAAAGACATGTCCATTATTGTGTTTAATCTTCTTTTATAGTGTGTGCTTTTCTTATGCCTGCAGGTCCAGATGGCGGCTGCTGAGGGACAACTTTGTGAAACAGAGTGTGACTGGTGGCACCCAGAAGGATTCTACGCAGATTTAATGTCACAACCAAGAAGGTTTGTATCAAAAATGTAAACTGTTGTTGGTATCTATTCAATGTAAACTGTCATATTGCATGCGTGCAAAGATGGAGTTTGAAGTTTTAAGGACTCTCCACCATTGCAGATTAGCAAGCTACCACTGCACCTTATTAGCATTAACTAGAAACAAGCACCTACAGCATCAATGCCCTATCCCCCTTACCCCTATATGGACCTACACATTTGCCAGCACAACTACTGCTGCATCGTCCTTCGTCCTGGCTGTGTCTTGCCAGCAATCAAATCTGTGGATCATCTTAGAGAGCGAATGAGCTCCACTGGTAACCTTAAAATCCACTGAGAAAAATGCAAGGCAACAATGTCAGTGTCTTGTGCATGTTTTCAGAAATGAGAAGTGACATCTACAAAGCAGATGGACGATGGCACCTTCCTAACGGCAGCAGGGAGAACAGTCAGGATCTCCAATCCCGAGAGCAATACTCTGCTGAGAGCCACACTCCTACTGAGTGCTGCCAGTCAGGATGCTCTCCGTGGAGACACGTGCAGACACGTTCAGGTCCTTCAGTCTCCTTAAGTGGTACAGGCATTGGCAGCCTTTCTTCAGGAGCTGTGTGATGTCCAGCTCAGGTCTTGGGATATTTGCCCTCTCAGAGGTTTGCAACAGTCCACTCTCTTATCCTTTGGTCACTACCCAAAGCTCATGACCATAGGTGAGAGTAGGAACATAGGCAGTCATTCATAATTTTTTTTTTTTTTTAATGTTCTGAACTTCCACTACAAGAAGAGGCTGAGGGAACACAATGCGTTCTTAAGCAGCCAGATCTCTTCTTAAATGACATTTGCGCCTAATTCACCAACATCCAGCAACGAACACCACCTCATTTACATTTCATTTACATAAAAATCTATATGTATTTACTAAGAAATGCCCTCTAAACTTACATTTATGACCAATATGGACTTGGTATTTGGACATGTGAAAGAGAGGGAGCGAGTGAACGAGGAAAACAGGTGGAGTGCGTCTACAGACTACTGCTGTTTTCCAGCTTCAGCTGTGATTAAAAATGTCCAAACACACATGAGCACACTCAGCGAGGGCATATTTAAGTCACCAACCTATTGAAATAAGTGAGTGCTTTCATCGGGTTTATTGCACACCTGCGATAAATAGCGAGGGAGGGGGTTGGGGGTGCACTCAAGAGCGCTTGTCATGGAGGTGTGGGGGTGTTGAGTCCAGTGTGGTGATCAGGCGCAGGGCTATAATAGTGGCCCATATGGGGAGGACTAGGGCTGCAGTCAAATAGACCACTAAACTGCCACTGTAAAACTCCTTAGATATGTTATTGGATAACATAATATCTTTATAAGAAAGAATTTAAGAAAATATATAACTCTCAGTCATGGAGGAATTTTAATTTTTCATTGCATTGTCAGAGTATTAATTTTCTTAAACAGCTGAATTTTTGTTCTTGCAAGTGCTCCTGACTGTTCATAGGATTTG
>KN471201.1:0-12295 GCA_000787095.1 Periophthalmodon schlosseri
AAGACCACAGTAAACATCAGTGAAAAGCACTCTTCTCTTCTCTTCTCTCGTGTTTGTGGACAAGCCAGCATATGTTACGTTAGCGTATCTGATTAACTGCTAATATCTTATGTTAACAAACCAGACATGTATTCAGTTTGTTGTCTGATGTGTTACGGTAGCGTGCTGTATTGCTATTCAGCCTGTTGTTCTCTATTTTATTGTTATTATTATAATTTGCCTTTAAAGATAAAATGTCTGTTCTTGGTCTCAGATTTTGTAAAATAAATTTCCCCAAAAATGCGACTTATAGTCCAGTGTGACTTATATATGTTTTTTTCTAAAATTAATTAATTAATTAAAATAAATAAATAAATCTCATCCTCTTCCTCACCCTCCACCTTTTCTGGACTGAAATGTCTGATGTTTTTCCTGGGATCTGTTGTAGCCACTCCTCCAGTTTGGGGGTCACTGCCCCGAGTGCTCCGATGACCACGGGCACCGCTGATGCCTTCACCTTCCAGGCCTTCTCCAGCTCTTCTTTGAGCTCCTGGTATTTCTCTAGTTTCTCATGTTCCCATCACTTGGTACTGCAATGTCCACCACAACGGCTTTGCTCTGTTGTTTATCCACCACCACAATGTCCGGTTGATTCGCCATCACCATTCTGTCAGTCTTGGTTCGATCATTCTCCACTACCTTTGGAGGTGTTTCCTAAAAAACAGACACCAAACGCTGGCTGGGCACTTCAATTGCAGCTAGTTGAGGTCTTAACCCAAACTTCTGACTTTGGGAAAATAGTTTGCGTACATCCACTTTGCTGTGGCATTTTTCCTTTTTGGTGCTCTAAAGAAACTGCCAAATGTCGTCAAAATATTTCATCACAAAGAACCACTCATTAAAAAGGTGGGTATATTCCCCTTTCAAACTGCATATTTGAGCTGTCTAGTATTCTCTGGTTTTGAGTTTGTCTCAAGTTGAGCAATATCTGTTATATTTATTATTTAATATGTATTCATAATTTTAAAGTAATATAAGTAAGAATAATCTCTTAATAACATTTCTCTTGGTATCTTGTTATTGCGGTCGCCTCAAACTTGTGTGCACATGAATGGCTCTTTTCTTCCCTGACACACAGTGGAGCTCTAACATTAGCCTGTGCACTGCAGTGACCAGGCTGTGAGAGACTTGACATTTACCTGGATCACAGTTCTGGTCTGGTCCTGAGTCTACAGGAGGTTGCTCTGAGGTTTCCTATTGGAATCATGACCTCAACTGAAGGGGTCAGAGCAGCCATGGGCATCTCTCCACAAGTTTAAACAAGACCACAATCAGAGACCAAGACAAACATTTCTACTACTGTATATTACATGTTTCAAAGTGGTTCTAACAGTTTGGTTTACAGGTTTCGTTCTACCAGTTTGGTTTACTATGATTCTGGAGAGAAATTGTACTTTATTTTAAAAAGAGAGTAGTCTGTTGTGACTATAGAAACATAGTCCTAGTTTGAATGAAAGTTTTTCTCTTATCTTGTGAGAATACCACCTGACTGACATGTCACTAGAGTGAGACAAAGGTGTTAATGCAATGTACATATGAGAAGGGAGGAGGGTCATGCGAGGTTCTCATTGTCAATAAGATTCTGTCCTCAACTGACCTGGTAAAATATCGAATAAATACATATTTAAAGCATGCTGGGAAAAAACTTTGAACCTAAAGTTGTCAGCTTTTTATTCTTTTGCAGTATCAGTTTTCCACAATCCTCTTTCTGACACTGTCTTGTGATTTAATTTGAAGTTCTAAGCGTCTTTTAGATTCTCAGACTTGACCTCCCGGTGTCCACTACCCCCTGTGGCGCCTCCCATTGGCGGGTTGTTCTATGTCCAGGGAGGCAGACTTCATTTGTAGCTCAGAGCCAATTAGTGGCTCTGGGTGTGGACACAGAGGACACGGCGCAGGGCTTGTCCCTCTGGGCTTGTTTTACTGAGACTCCCGGGACGTTCATTAAAGTCCACTCAGGATGTGTCTCTCCACGGGATACACATCCGCTGCTTTGAAACAGGCGTCGTGTCTTTTCTGTACACAGACAGTTAATGGCTCCTTAAAGGACAGGAGATGGCTTCATGGAAGACCCTTTTCTGTACTGTTGTTTGAACATGAACTTAAAGTGTGAATCTGAGTATTCCTCAAAAGAAAGCAAAATATAATTTTTTAAAATCCTAAAAATCCTTTGTCTTCAATCAAAGGTTCAGAAAGAGACAAAATGTTCAACATTTAAACAAAATTGTATCATTTCTTACCCAGCAGTACTTTTTACCAACATGGGCATAGTAAGAAATAATCGTATTAATTTGAAGATGCATACAACTATTCTGGTGGAGGATCCACTGCCTGCTTGAGATGCGATTGCTTTGCCTGGAATGTCCCACAGTATAGCATTAAACTTGCCTCCAAGTCCACACCTTATCTCCATGGAGACAAACAGTTGGCACCACAAGGTTACAGGTCATATCTGTGACGAGGCAACCCTGCACTTGCCTGCAATTGAATAAATGCAAAATGGTAAGTTCATGTCATTCTGAGGAACATTCCAGGCAAAGCAATCTCCTTGACAAGCAGGTGGCGGACCCTCTACCTGAAAGATGCACCTTAAACTTTTAATAGGTCTTCTTGATGCCGTGGAAAAAACTCCTGATTTGTGTCATGTCCATTAGCATTGCATCAGAGCATCACTTGAATCCAATCAGGCTCTTCCCACATGAGAAAAGAAGTTAGGAAAACCCAGACAGTGAACCCGTGCGTTCTTGACCTCTTGAGTTTCAGAAGATTGTTCCACTTGTTAATGCCTCCCAGCAATACGCTCTCTCAGGACCTGCTCCGGCCCTGTTCCCCATTGGCCAAAGTCGGTGTCCGTTCCATGTTGGACTCATTAAGACTTCATCGTCATTGCGAATCTCTCTGGATACAACCTTTACGGGGACGCTATGGAAAATCACATGCTTTTAATCACTTTCATATGGGACAGACCAGGAGAGAAACAACAAGGACTGCTAAAAACATGGAGTGGCATTGGTATACAGGCTGGACATACAAGAATCCATTGCATTTCAAAAACTAAAGATTTTTACTTACTTTTTCTTTCAAAAAAATTGATATTTTATTCTTTGCAGGGAACATTCAAATGTCTAAATAACCGATAATTGCTTAAAATAATAGTAACTTAAAGTCTGCTGTATGATTCCATGGAAATAGAAGTTAAAATCATACTTTCATACTCTCCATAGAGCTAGATACATAGACATATAGATAAGACATACTGTGGAAGATTATAACCAAAGGAATAACATTTCCATGGAAACAAGCTGGAGGATGCCCTTTTTACATACTGTGGCTTTAACTCAAATTTAACGCAATTTTGCAATAGTCTGCAGGCCTAATGCCCCAATGCTCCAGTGACCAAAACTTGACCAACAAGAGGCTTATCTCAAGTTGATAAATCTGCATGTTGCTAAAAAAAACTATGCTAAAAACCCTATGGATTGACAACCATTCTCTTTCATATTAATTTCATTCACTCATTCAGTTCAAAGTGTTCCTTCTGAAGACTGGAGGGAAACTCTGGGATGGAAATTGCAATCTCCCCAACGCTTAGTCGCACTTTGTGCTTTGAAACGATCTGTGAAAAGATTGTGGTCTTAGAAAATGTCTTCCACCTGCTTCTTTAAATTGCAGGTGGGTTTCTAACAATGATCTATTTCACACTATTTTTCTTTTTTATCCTGTCATTATTTTGCAAACAACCAGGTGCAGTTTATTGTGAGCCTTTGTGAGGCATGCAGTTTAGAGTGTGTCCCTTCATTTCACATAGATTTTTTTTTTCCATCAAAATAGGGCAATCCCAATTTGTCTTTTAGCTCCTAACATTTTCTAGGATATTCAATTTCAAAGTTCAAGCCCAATGTATAAGGAATGAGAAGCCTGTTACGGACTAATTTACTTCCATATCAGATTCACCTATAGATGGTGTTTCCGTAATGGCTAAATGTATCCATTGGTGAAGGTATAGTGTCAGATGAGCTGTCACATATAGAATTAAGAGGTAAGTGGTTAAGATTGGGCCAAATGACAATTCAAAGCCAAGTATATTGTTAGCAGAGACCTACCTATGGGGCTTAATGTCTCTCCCCATTCTTCACCCCCATTCATACTTCACACAAGTCCTTTCTCTCCAGTGATGCATATGGGCCCGAGTGGTTAGTCGTTTTGTTAGGCTCCCATGGAGAAAAGTCTCAAGATTAGTCCAGACTAGGGTCACGCTGATATCCAAAACTTGTATATTTTATTTATACGATGCAGTTCTGTAGATACTGGGAAAATAAATAGTTAAATAACATAACTGAATTCATTTTGTAACAGTTAGCTTAGCTTTTGGCTTTTAAGGAAATAAATGCTAGTTTCAGTATCGATTCATATGGGCAAATACTCAAAGCCAAAGTATCAATATCGAAAAAGCTGGATTGCTGCATCCTGTGTCCAGACCAGGACCTCCAAAAGGGTCACTGCGTTCCATTAAGGTTGGGTCAAATGCAGAGAGAACAAATGTTTCATGGACAGAAGTGACATTTCAGAGAACCAACCAACAACCAATTATTACTCATTATGGCTAGATATTCTGCCTAGATTTTTGGAAACTGGTTTCATTTTTTTTTCATTGTTTTCTTAGCTGGAGCAGCATTAACGAAACACTATTTCATAGATATTTTATCACTGACATTTACATGTTTTTGGTCCATCCTAATTCAGTGCAAAAATGTCAGATTCCTCTATTCCCACAAGGCTTGTTCATCCTCTTCCTGAAATGTTTCTTTAAAGTTGGCCAACAGTGTGTCCATTCAGTGTCCACCTGATCTGACTGTTTCTTTAGTGCATTTAGCAGAAACCCAACACGGCTCTGGCCACAGTCACGGAAAGATCCAGCGCCCGAGGTTAAGTTAAGAACATACAATGACATTTTATGCAGTGAAGAGAACAGGTGAAGAAAAAGTCTTAAATTATCTTTTGACCCCAAGCGAAAGTTTTTCTAATCTAAAAAAAATGAAATGTCAGCTGGCTTTAATGCATTTTCGCCCACTGTAAGAGAGCGAGTGTTGGACTTTTGGGGCCAAGAACAGAGCCAAATAAATTATACACCCATCTGCCATAATGCTAACTTATAACCTCATGAATCGCTCATACTTTTCTCAAACTTTATCAACTCAAACTGAATCAAGAAAATTTTTTTTGTTTGTTTTTTTTTACTGATATTGAATATTGAAGTCAGATTTTGTTAGCTCGTTTTAAAGGCAAGCCTGAGGGGTCCCTATTTTAATTGAGCCATGGTAGGTCAAAGTCTGTACTGACTTGACTGAAAAGAGCTGTACCTTATTTTACAGTCTTAAAAATGTGAAAAACAGAACCAGTCCATTTTAAACAGTTTATAACACAGTAACGTTATTCCACATTTTCTGAACACTTTCGTAGCATCCTAATTATTCAACATGACCAGTTCTAAGCACTTTTCACAACTTTCAGGGACCAGACCGGAGTTTTATCATCACGGTAATGGTAACAACTATCATGCTAACAGCATACTTCTTAGTTCTAGTTGGCTGTGGCTCCTGTCCATTTAAAATATGATGCAGACAGTGCACTGTGGTATATCATTTTCTGATATATATGTGCTGTCTGGACCTAAACAAATTTGAATAAAATGAATAAAAATCAGGCACAGACACTTTTTTAATGCTGCATATATCACACGGTGGCAGTTTGACATTTTGTGCATCTATTACATTTAGATCTTTTTAGTACACGTTGTGGGAGTGCAACTTGTCATGTTTTTAGGAACTTGTACTTTTGAGCTTTTGACTTTTAAATGTTAATGATCTGCTATCTAAAAGAAAAGCTCCAAAAGTTAAATTGGCTTACATTACAAGCAATTCAGCTATGAAGATGGCACGAACAGATTTTTTCTCCTCTTTATACTGTAAAATATGCCTCCACTATAAAATATGTCTTGTGTTTTTTTTTTTTTTGTTTGTTTGTTTTTTGCAGATGAAAAAGGAGTTGAAAAATGAAGAGTCCATAACTCAGGAGGTGGTGGGGAATGCTCACATCGAGAACTACGCCTTAAAGATGTTTCTGTACGCCGACAATGAAGACCGAGCTGGGCGCTTCCACAAGTAAGAAACTTTGAGACAATTTGCAACCAAAACCAAAATGGAGATTTTACAAATTCTGGATTTGTACAATTTACAAAATAAATTTACAATTTAAACAAAATAAAGCCAGAAATTCATATGCACTTTTCAGATTCCACACAATTCATGAAAAAGTTAAATTATTTCATCTAGTTACCCAAGTAAATCTTTTGAGTATTTGTTTTTTTGTTTTTGTTTTTTTTCTGCAATTTTCTTACTCTTACTTACCATTTGTACTTCACATGACACAGTATGAAATGAATTAGTGTTGTCATGACACTAACATTTCAAACGTAATATTAATATAAATAAATCATACACATAAATAATATAAATAAATGAATACATAAATATTTCATCTTTAGACCTACCATGTGGTCTTATTTTAGTTCTGTTATAGAGCGAGGCCCTTGTAGGCAAGATCTAAATAGTTTTATTTTCACAATGGATACCTGCTCAAATTAGTATCGTTTCTTCCCATACTTGTTTTAGTATTAATTTATATTAGAATAAAATTGTCTGTTTCTATTATACTTACCAACTTATCTCACAAACATACAAATGGCCCATCGCCTTCATGGGTCATGAGTCTTTTGTTTCTTAGCGACAGTGTTGACTCATGGGACAAATGTTGGCTGTAGTTCCTGGCCATTTTCTGAAGGTTTACAGTGACTCACACATCCACATCACATCCATTCTCATTCACTGAAGTGTCTATTGGGCACTTGAGAGAAAGGATTACAAAGAAGTATCTATTTTTAAGTCTCCAGTAAACGAGCTACAAGCAAGCAACTTTCAGGGTTTTTTGTCATTGTGAAAGTTGGCATAGCATCATCTGAAAGAGCAATAATCAAAGGTAGAAGGTCACCATTAGCTCTGGGTTTCACAACATAACCTCACAAGAAAAAAAGATGTCATTATGCACACTACCAGGTTAACCTTATTTCAGTTTGCAAGTAAGTTCCAGCCTCATCTATAGCTTTTTTAATGTTCTTGCGTTTTATCACTTTTTGTTCTTCATCATCCATATTTATCCCAAAAAATACATTCACTATTGTCTTACTATTCCCCTTGAATAATGTCCAGTACTTTCATTTGGTCACAATTTGATTGATCACGCAATATGTTATATAATCCACATTTTAATGCAGCTATTCAGAGTTATGGAATTGGTTGGCTGCTCTTGTGGCTACATGGTTGACACACTGTGCAGTTTTTGAGCTCAGTTTTTAACATCATATCTTGTGATTTTAACTAACTAAGAAGTGAAGCATGTGCAGTTCAAGGGACACAAGTAAGGGACTGTTGGATTGTGTGAAATGAAATGTTTGTTTTTTCTGTATCCATGGAGAAAAGCTAGCTATGTACCTCTGTGATACTTTCTACACCAAATCTGGCAGCAAATGTGACAGAAGACCTTTCAGAGGAAACGCTTTGACACCTTCCAGAGGAAATACTTCGAGTGAATGGCCCGTCTCATCACCAACCGAAACAACAGCTATGGACCTCTGAGATGCTACACATTTTTTTACGCCAAATGTGGCTAAAGACCTTCCAGTGGACATGCCAGCTGGAACAATCAAGCAAAGTCAACCAAGATGGTGGCCCCACCGATGTTTGCGGCAGCCTCTACAGACACCTTTTTTTTTTTTTTTTTTTTAGTTTAGCGCTTTGCTTCTTCACCGTGTCTACAGCCAGAGTTGGCCTACAGAAATACTGCTACCAGTGCTCAACAGCTTCCTGCCAACAGTAGTTAGGCTGTTAAATCAGTGACTCTGATGGGACTCTATATTACGTTTACTACATCTACTGTTGCACTGAAGTGTGGTGGCTGTGTGAAACATAATTTCATTTTTATGTAACATAAAAATGACAAATGAACTCATCTAATCTAAAAAAACAAACAAACAAAATTTCCATCACTGCATATAATAAACTCCTCACCTAATGTAGTATTAGTGCAGTAGTGCCTTTGACCTCCTGTTGACTGGTCCTGGTAGCAGTAAAAACAGGAAGGTCCATTTCCACATGTATGTTAAACCTGGAGTGTTGAGTCTGTCAATGGGCCCAGGTGACATAAGCAGGCCCAGTTTGTTTGTTTTTGAGAGTAAACATGATGTCATCCAACTCTGGTTACAAGCGAGGTGTTCTGGAGGCAGCTAGGAGGAGCGCCCAGAGTTTGAAGGAAAACAAACACCAGCGCATAATGAGGAACAGGGGTCAGAGCTCAGCACACACCTTGTTAAAACAGATTTACAAACTGAGGCCGGGGAGGTGGGGAGGGGGAGCACATGCATGGGCACAAGCTATAGGGGAAAGTTTATGGAGGTTTATTTCATCTTTTTTACTTCTGTGCAATAAAAAGTTGAGAAAAATGCCATCATGGTGCGTTTGGTGTTCTCACCTCACAGTTCTGGTTCAAAGCTCATTTACCTTTTTTTTTTTCTTTCTTTGTGGTGTCCTGTCTTCTCTGTGGGGTGGACGTATTCAGGGTCCACCATGAACCTACAGTATATGTGCACAATCTCTGCTACAGATTAGTAGTCCTCATAGATTGGGATGAAACTAAGTGACAAAAATATTGTTTTGTTGTTGATTAGTAAAAAAAATAATAATAATAATTTGGACCTTTTAATATTTTGTCGTTGTTATAAAAATATGCCATGCCAGGACCTCTTGATGGAGAATACAAAGACTGTCTTTTTCATCAAATCACATAACGTATCTTGCCAGTTTTATTTAATAGCTACACTCCGTGTGATAAAACTTGTTCCTGGCACTTTGCATCAGTTGGAGGTTGTGTTAATTAAAATGTATTATATTAGTCATATTATATAAAGCTTTGATTATTCCAGTAATCTGTTATATCCGAGCCTGACCCAAAGGTCACCCCAAACTACAGGGCTATCCACCGCTCTTTGTACAACACTTGCTGCCATACACATGCACTGATCATCTCACTGTTACATGAAGACTGTTTATTAAAAAGGGGGTTCCTGCTCCAGCCTGGACTTCCCGGTACCTAGTTAAGGTTGTAATGGGGCAGTGGGAATATGGAGAACATGAATGGGGTCGTTGTGGCTGTTGGGCCTCTGTGAGTTACAGGAAGTGTCTGATTCCAGTGCAGTTTCCCATAAACATCCTCGGAGTGCATGCTGAGGACCAAGGACCACAGCACAGACCTGTCCAGGAGCCCAGAGAGGGACAGAGGGGGATTAGGAAAACCATTGTGGCTTGGCTTCACTTATTGGACTGAATTACTGACCATCATCTGAATATAATTTTCTTTACTTTGTGCTCAACTCTGAATGTCAGGTTTAATCGTGTTAATAGTGATAATAACAGATCTGTTGTCGACCAAAACATTTATTAGATGACTATGTATTTGGGGTATTTTAAATGAAATATGCACAACAGCAGAATAGAGAAGACATGTTGATCTGCCATGTTACAGATGAATCCATGTTTACGAGTTTACACAAAATAAACACTTACCACAATTATTCAAACTGGAAAAAAAATGGCATCAGGAATTGTGGTTATACTAAAACTTTTTTTTAATTTTTTTTTATCAAGCAAAGTTTTCAAAAAAATTAGAAACTCATTTGACTACCTTCAGGTATCAATAGTAATATGACCACTAGGACAAATTGACCTTTTATGTATAGTTAGATAGTAGTCTTCTATGTCATCTATATCAGAACTAAATCTGATATTTTAATATTGGGGCAACACTACTAGATACTTAAAACTCGTATTGGAAGTAGCTGTTTATTTGAACATGTGTCAATGGCTGGGTTTCAGATGGCAACACGACATTCTATAGGCCAATCATAGCTGGGGACAGCTAAAATTAATAATGTTAAAATGCAGATTTTTCTTGTAATACAGTGAGTTCTTGCATCAAGTCACTAATAGAAATGATCAGGGGCAAAATTTGTGAATGTACCTTTTGGATATTTCATGGCAAAGTAAAATGTTATCAACAGGAGAAACTGTCTCTTGTTCCCCATCTGGCAGACATCATCACATTCTAGAATCTACCAATACTGAAAAAACTATACTGAAAATGCAGAAATTTAAATTGAAAATGTATTGTTAGTACAGTTCCACAACAGCCAAGAAGTCAAAGCAATATATCCCAAAATAGCCCCCTAATGTATTCTTTCTTTTTATGTAGTCTCATTATAACACTGCACTTTGACCCTTCTTAAGCCCACATTTGTTGGCACATCTCCCGTCTTAAAAGTCACAAATTGTTACAAATCACAGATGTAAAAAGCCTGATTTTGTTTGCAAAGACGACTGACAGAGAAAACACAAACTGATGTGTCGTTTTGGTTGTTAATTACACATCCCCGCTCCTGTCTGTAATTAGCACGGTTTCCTCCATGGCTGGCTTTAGCTGGTGGGCTGCGGCTGCTCCTATCCCGGCCTCGTTAAGCTTTAAGACTGATGAATATTCACCACAAGCTCCCAACACTAATGAGCCAAAACCAAGCACTTTATTACATTGGGCTGAAGGGAGAGAAACACGCAACTTTGTGTATTTATCTGCTAGAAGTTTGCCAGAAAATAAATGACCATTTTTCAGTCGATATATTTAAATGGCTGCCGTTACTTCTCATTATAGTCATTGTACTCTGTTGTTTAGTTACAGATTGAGCAAATGTGCACTGAAGTATGAAGCCATAATTAGAAACCAACAGCAATAATTCTTTGGGTGAAGTAGCAATGCCCATTAAAGCCGCTAAAGTGGGAGATATTTTCAGCGCAACTACAAGTGTTGTTACATCTATGCAAAGTTCCTCTGTTCTGGCCAAAAATCATTTTCACACATAATAACTGTCCATTAAATCCCTCAGTCACTTTTCAGTCAGAGAAAACACCACCTTGCTTGTGTTCATAGCAACAGTGGCTCAAAGTGAAGCTTTAAACTTTGTGTGGACCTTTAAAACTTGAATTATGTTCCTTCATCTTACTCCGATTGAGCACTACAACAATACACATATAACTGTGATGTGCATGTACTTTTTCAGTGTTTTTTACTTACCAAGTCTGAGAATTAATGAAACATTTTGCACAAAAGGTAACATTGTAAATGTACTTATGTTGCCAAAAGATTCTGGTCTGAATGAAAACTACCTGCCTTGTTCATTAGTTGAGTAAAAGGGGAAATGGCGTGGTGGTGGTGGGGAAAAATGTCTAAAATATACCCCCATGTATCTGACCAAAACTGCTCACACAAGAATACAAGCTGACAGGAGTTTACATACAAACAACCATCTATACACAGAAGTACTAGTGAACATCACCTTCACATGTAAAAATAATTCACACCCAAAACTCCTGCTAACCCATACCTCGCTCTTTCAGTTCTTCAGCTATTCTGTATAAATCCTTCATAATTAGTCGACAAATCATAGACACCATTGCTCAGCTAATAATCGACCTACTGTGACAAGCCATCATTTTTGCAATTGTAACTACTACTATTGTTGCTGCCACTATTACTCCTATTAAAGCTAGAGTGCTTTCTAGTATGTGCTGTGTCCGGCTCTGTTGCAATGTCTTCATGAAACTGTGATGCCCAAGGATTCAAACGAGTCAGTGCCTAAAATCTCACTTTGAGGCTCATGTACAGTGACGCCCTAATTTACACTGCATGACTTCTGCCTGTGACAAGAAACACCTGTAATGTTGAACTGCTACTCAACCGTGAGATCTGCTAATTGGCAGGTGTACGCTTACTGATGATTACAAATTGGCCACTCCCAACGAGAAAATCAAGCTGTTTAGGAAACTATAGTGTGTTGAATATGGGCAAATGTAATCTTAGCAGGTTAGCCCTTGTGGGTAATTTATTTTGAAATCTAAACCTTCTATTGGATTATTTTTATTCCCTATGTGATCTACTCCATTAGTAGCATTAACTCTATGCTTTTTATTTGAGTTTTGCATGCTATAAAAAACGTTCTTGACCTTGTGCTTGTGTGTGTTTTTGCAGGAACATGATAAAGTCGTTCTACACGGCGAGTCTGCTGTTTGATGTATTAGCTGTGTTTGGGGAGCTATCG
>KN471201.1:15378-35933 GCA_000787095.1 Periophthalmodon schlosseri
CCAATAGTTCTTACTTCCTGTGGCGTGTGCCCAGTTTGTTGTTCAGTACTTTCCTAAAACACATCCACTCTCACTCTTGTTGGTGTCAAATTGATTCGTCTTGTTGTGAAATCTCTCCACAGTGTCCCTCTCCCCTGTGCTGTTTTGCAATGGTGTCATTAGAGCAGTATTTTCCACTCTAATATCACAGCGGTGTTGTTTTCCGAGATTAGCGTAGCCACCTTTAGCCACTCGGCTCCACAAACATTCAGCTCTGTGCAAGGCAGGACTGGCCCATTGTTATAGGTTACACTGTCGGGACTTATCTGTTCAGAGCAGGGCTTTCTCAATTCAGGCTTATCTGAACCAGCTCTTGTGTTCATCTCTCTGCAGCCCACATCCGCTCACACGCACTCCAATCAAATGCTCTCCCTACAACTAATATTCTGTTAACCCTTTAAATAAACAGGTGAAAATGCCAAAGCAAAAGAGCATGAATAATTCAGCTTGTGTGTGATGCTAGTATTTCACACAGATTTCTACTGACATTATACTGACAAAGGAAATTCTTATGAAGAAGTTGACTAATTCTATTTAATGTCATTTTTGGAGGTAAATCGTGTCTACTTCCATAATTTAAGATGAACTCTGTACAGTTTGAGCCATCCTTCAGTGCCTCTGGGGTAACCTGCAGGATTAGTGTACGCTTAAACTACTCTTTTAACTGGACTGGATCTTGTTGAAAAAAAAAATAGTACAGAGGTTGCCCACACTGACACTGTGTTCCAGAAGCATCAAATTAAATGTTAAAAATAGAAGTCAGATGTGGTAACAATAATAAGCAACGGAAGCCTTTTAAGCCAATCATTTTAACACCGTCATGCCGTATTAATGGTTATGTAATGAAAGCTTTTCCTCCATTCTCCTCTTTCCTGTACAGAACATCCAGCACAGGAAGTACGCGCGCTGGAAGGCTACGTACATTCACAACTGCCTCAAGAACGGAGAGACGCCGCAGTCCGGGCCCATCGGCATGGAGGACGATGAGGAAGCAGGTGGGTGCCGCTGATATGGCACAACACACACTAAATACAAATAACCACGTAAGCCAGAGCCGTGATCCAAAACCAAACAAAACGCTGTGCTCTTTAGAGAACAGAGGCAAGCTTCAGTCGATGGACAGGTTTGGCAGAGACAGAGCTGTAATTATATGAATTTAGAGAGAGTATTTTGTTTAATGTAGCTGCAAAGGTTCAAAAGTGCCAGTGTGCCCTTTTGCTAGACCTGAGCCTTGATTTGTAGATGTTTGGGTTATGAGTTTAAAATTCCTTTTGATATTAAGGAAAAAGCTATAGAATAGAATTAATATAATAATCTTTAATATCTTCATGCGGTTTTGTAATAGATAGAATAGATATAGATTAAGACAATTGAAAACTAGAGGTTCAACTTTGTCCTGTTTATGTGATATGTTTTCTGTAAATATCTTGTTTCAACACTAATTGTATCTATCAGTTCTAGTAGATGCACTGAGCTCTGAGGTCTCTCATCATATAGAAGTTATGCAGAATTAAATTATCAACTGTCTTACCTGAAGGATGGACTGATATACAAAGAGAGTTGATCTGGAAAAAAGCCAATTGGGCAAAAAGCCATTTTTTTGAAACACTTACAGTAAAATTGAGTTGATATGGTCACAAATCAGAAAGGATGTAACAAAGCAGACTTTAAATGACAACAGCTGTGACTGGCCCGTATCCAAACAGATTTGGAAGAATTAGGTGATGCTAAAACTGTGATGGATGACTGGATCGCAGCTTGTTCAAATGTGCAGCTCTTGTGGGGTGTTCCCAGTTTTCAAAGCTCAGAATCTATCAAAAGTGGTCCAAGAAAGAAACAAAGGTGAACCAGGTGATGAATGTGGGATGAGGGAGAGATGGCTAGCATATCTGGTCCCATCCAACAGAAACATAACAAAATACACATTGTAGTATTTTGTTGCCTAGTTGCATAGTGACTCTTTAATGTCCATGTTGTTTTGTCATCTACGCTCTGCAAGCCTCTGCAAATGTATTGTGTGCCAAAGTTTGCGTGTGAGATCAAACTGATTATAATCTAATTGTTGAGTTCCCTCGTACTTTAAATCCGGCCTGTATTAGCTCTCCAGTTCGTGACCTTTGCTTCTCCCTCTGCCAGCTTTCACTATATAACATAACCTTTAGCCAGAGCAGGGCTTGGGAAAACACCAGTGAAGTCCAGGGAGGGTGGCCACATTCAGAAGAAGCAGAAATGGCTCTTAAAGTTCAATGTGTTCAGAGGATTAGGTTGTGATAAAGTACAAGCCTTCTGTTTGGAGGTCCACCAGGCTGTTGGGTTCAGAATTTCAATTTTTTTTTTGATCCGGAAGATTTCAACATGTCCAAATGGTGCTGGTTTGGCTCAAGTTGCCACATGTTGGTGCAATATGGCATCCCCAACTATGCCTGGGCGATTTAAAATTGAATTGGGGTCTAATTCTGTGACCATATGTCTGTTTGAAAGATTGTCATAACATGATTCTGTGTTTTTCTGTTTAATTCAGCTTTGTGCTCACTTTTCCCCATCAACTTCTCCTGTTGGTCAGCCTCTGTAAGTCTCTGAATGAGTGACTGACCTCGTGCTTGACAGTGACAGTCACTGTCCAATGACAGTGACATGGCAACTTTCAGAAGCAGATGGCTTTAGTTACCCCTTGATTGAGGATAAAAAGAGTCATTATGATAAAATCAAAACTGTGATCTCAGCTTAAAAAATATGTTTTTTGCTTTTTGGGTTTTTTTGTATATTGCCCACCTCCATCTCCAAAGTTTCCAGTTTATAGCATTCATCATTCCACTTCAAGCAATCGGTGTCAGATTGTGGTTTTATTGAACTTTGAGACTCCCACTTTTGACCTGGATTTTATAAAAATCCTGTGTTTTATACAAATTTGTGCGCTTTTGAGACCTAGAAAACAGCTAAACAAAACCCACATTTCAAATATTACATGAGATGCTTTCTGCTTTGTTTGAATAACACTTAATGAACTTGTATTACATACATAATCAATTGACATCAAAATTCTTGACAAAAAAACAAGAAAATACAAATCCTCAAATGCTCTAAACAGTTACTTTGAACGATTCATGATATACTTTCAGAACTGTAAGACTTCCAAATTTCAAATCAGATTATGATCTACACAATCCCGATGTTGTTGGCTTTGACCATCTGGACTCATTTTAGAATTTCAGCTCCAGTTTTGCTGATTGCGTCAGGGCTCTCGAGGGAATGCTCTGAGCAATGCTTTCTGACAACTTCACCTTCGGACATGCGCTCCGGTCCCAAAGGGAGAAATCTACACGTATTTTTCATGTCGAGGAACTGTTGGCAAGCGAGTGTTTTAATGGAGAAAGGCCAGCTGGAGGGGTCCGCCCACACAATACCCTGAAATGTGGGCGTGTGTGTATTTGACCCAGACTTTAACATGACATCAGTTTAAAGTCAACACAGAGATGCTTCACTCTTCACTGTTCCATTAGCACACTTTTATAATAAGATAGAGACAACTGCATTTGATTTGCAAGATCTGTGTGTTCCAACTATGCACACACTTCTATGTTGGGAAAATACAAAAAGATTAACACAGTAAATACAGTAAATACCTTTTTTCTTCATTAAAGGCACACTGAAACTTTTTTGGTGGAGGTGACGTCACCTGCTTGTCCCCATGGAGATGTTATGGCATTGCCTAGAATGTTCCACAGTATGGTATTAAACTTGCATATCTCCAGGGAAACAAACGGGTGACACTGTCAGGCCCTTACATGTCAACACTGTGGAGTGGCAACCCCGCTCATAGTAAGCGTGCATATTTTTCAAGGTATTTTGGAGCTATGAAAACTCTTGTGATGAACAAATAGATAGATGGATTATGTTTAATGCCAGACAATGGGACATTTCAGGCAAACCAATAACATCTTCATGGAGAGAAGCAGGTGGCGTACTTTCCATCTGAAAAGTTACCCAGTACACCTTTAAAGTTGCAACCCATCAATATTAATTAACTTCACAGGATAAACTCTAACAATAAAGCTATTGTTAAGAAGATCATACTTTAATCTTGTTGTGTCTTTGAGCAAGATACTTTTCCTACTCCACTCTCATAGTGCACCTTTAACAACCTCAAGCGATACAACTTAATGTCAAAACACGCTGGTAACATTTTACAATTTTTTTAGTCCCTTAGTCCCTTTCTGTCTCTCACACACATTCACACTTTCTCCCCACGGGTTTGTTGAGGCTGCCCCTCCCAGAATGCACTTGGGGCTCCCAGTCTGTTAGTGATGATGATGATGATGATGGCCTATTCCCACCGAAGCACAGAGCCCCCCAGTGTGCAGTGAAGTCATCTCCAGCACGTGCTTTTTGGTGGTTTCTGCGGCTAAAAGAATGTCTACATTTCAGCAGCTGTGTAGTGGGGCAAATGGGAGCTCAGTGTCTGTCATTAGATTGTTCAGTTTCATGTTTGAACAAAAGTGACACAATGGATTTCCTTCAGATTTTATCATTTTAGATTGATTTGCTTTTCATCAAAATCTCAAAGGTATTCTTGTATTGAAAGGTGTCGAAATAGCTGTTAAAAGTAATAGGTTTGCCCAAGTCTCAATGCAACAATGGGAGCATTTTCAATCACTGTTATATCTTTGAACAGATCGGATTTCTGCCCACCCTTGTGAGCCATGGTAGCTCAGTCTTTTGTTTATTTTATCTGTCCCTTAACAATGAAGTGTTTTACTGAGCTAATGCACATTTTTGAGTCATTGTTTATCTAATTTCAATTATAATGTTTGTCAAATGTATTGTTCTTAGCTAACGTCACTGATGTGTTAGACAGCAGTAAAACGTATCCTCAAAGGAGGGCAATTTCATTTTTTTTATTAATTCTATTTCAGTTTTGAGGTTCTAGATAATAAATTATATTATAATAGGTATAGCAAAAAAGTATTGTTCAAGTACTAGTATTGGAAAAAAAACAAAAAACTGAATGATACCCTGTCCTAGTGACGGAAGTAGGCAGCCACATTTCTGTCCATTAACCTTAGGGCAGCTATAGCTACAGAAGTGAATGAACAATGAATGCATGAGTTGCATTAGTCATAATTTTGTCATACTTATGCATTCTGAAAGTGATTGGGTATGAATGAAACCTATTGCTTCTTGCACAATAGGCACATTTAGTAGTTGTTTGATTCAAGCCATGCAGCTGCTTTGTTAATGGAACAGTTTTATAAACTTCACTTCTTCACTTGTTCTACACACAGCTAATCAAAGCCAAGCAGCTAAACAATGGTCTTTCTGTACTTGCTCCACAGTATCAAATGGGTGCCATAGCTCTCCCCAGAGCTCCATTAACCTACATAGACCTCTCATTTCTTAAACTCCTGCTGTTTCTTGAAGTTTTGGTCATTTCAAAATCAGCATGGTGTTAGCATGTGGCATGGACATCGAAGATATGTATAACACAGGAGGTATGACCTAGTTATTGTGAAATGAGCTGTATAACTGTATAAGGCTTTACATTAAAACAGCCCATCACAGCCATTTTTTCATGCTATTGGTGTGTGAGAATGGCTAGATGGGTCAGAAAATGCAGGACAGTTTTTGGAATAGGACAGTATAACATAGGGTGATACTGAGAAAAACATATTTGAGTCCCCTGATAATGATGATCAGATGTTTGTGATCCCTCAAAGCGCGAGTAGTAAGTCAGTAAAACATACCTGTAAATGTTTGAGTTGTAGTTAAAGCATTCCACAAAAAAAGTTACTGGACTGTACAATATTATATGTTTGTGTAGCTACCCATTTGTAAACTATCTGCGCACTCAGAGAACACCTTGTAAAATGGATTAATAAAACAAGCATGAATGAAGCAAAACACAACTCTTGCTTTTGATGAGAGAAAAGTTTTGGTTAAAAGCTGCAAAAAGTCAAATTGGAATCATGTCCTTTAACAACAAAGGCAGAAATATCTTTTCTTTTTTTTTTTTTGTTTTTGCTATTGACATTATTGTCTTTCGGTCTCCCACTTTTACCTTGAGTTTGTCTTTATAACCTGCTCTCACATCATACTACTGTACACCTGATGGGAGTTTGACTGGCCTCGTACAGATTAAAGGTAATTAATGCATTTCCTCCTGCTCTCCCTCTGTGGGCCATAGGGGTCTAAAACTGATCCCTGGCACCTTTGGCCATGATCTGGATCCACCCAACATAATCACCTCTTAATCCCATTCATCTGACATTTACTCAGACAAATGTTTACTTTATTATCAGCTTTTCTTGAAACAAGTAATTGCAAAATTGCCCTTAAAACTCTAATACCTTAACATGCTCATGCCAGACTGCTGCGTCTAGTACTCTGAACTGATTTCTGAACTGAGTTCTGAATTGAGTTCTACATAGCAATCTGAAAGCGGTCGAAAAAAAGTGAAACTTCCAGATAAATATTTTCATCATGATTGGTGATTGGTCAAAGTGTCACAACACACACAGCTGACAAATCAAACTTTTATTACATCCAGTTGAGACACATCTTTCCTATCCAGAAATGCACGAAGCACATTTAAAAAAATAATAAAAATAGTCAGTATTTGTTCTAAAATACGCCGAAGTATAGCTTCTGCATTGGCATTTTTGTTTTGGTTTGATTTGGGTACTTCACGTTTGGCTTCCTGCCCTGTTGCTGGACTAAATCACTTGTTAACCAGCAATTGCAACAGTGGGAGCCTGGCCAGATGGATCCGAGGGAGTTTGAACCCCAAAATATTGTGAGAATTCCTCTTGCTGGCCAGGTTAAGAATATCTGATTTTCAAACTGCCGAAAGGAGAAAGTAGATGTAAAACGTACCTGCCAGTATTCTTTTGTCCCTATCTCTCACAATCCTTCTCACTTTGTATTCACATGCTTGAATTTATGGCTGCATGCACAGCTTTAGAGCAGCTTTATCAGTTGGTGAAATATAGCACTATTTCTTCACTTTTGCCTTGTAGATTATATTGTAATTTTTGCTCTTTCACAAGAAGAAAGTCCTTTATCCTTTAGCTTTAATGTAGCTTTAATGTTTCAATTTTACATAACTTTCTAATAAACCAGTACATAGTAACTCAGTCAATCTTGATCCAATCCATTTAAACTCCCCAACTTCCATAAATGCTTCCTGTTTATGAGACCTTTGTTGATTAAGGTGTTGGTTTGTCGTCAAGAACTAGGGCTAATGTTGAGGCTTTATTTGTTTTGTTGTTCTTTGGTTTCATTTCCCGCTCTAATTATATTTCCTCTATTGCATAATCTTAAGACTCTCCAATGCTACACCACAATCATTATGTCCTTCAGCTTCATAAAGGCTCACATTTCACACTCCCATGTCAAATATGTCAAAATCCTACAACATAATTATCCTCTGACGTCAAAGCCTCTGTTCTTCTATGGCTAAGTGTTTGTGTTTGGCAGTAAATGGCACTAAATTGGATCAACACAGAAGTTGTTGGATGAATAGAAGTTTGGTTAGTTTACGAGAGTCCTATTTCCTGTATTTACTGTTGAAATTCTGCAAGTGTCAACAGTAAACTGCTGACGGCCGAGGTAAAAGTTCTCTATGGGAATAAAACATGAGCATTTCAGTTTATTTAAGAAAATAGGGGATAATGCATATTAATGAACATTTATACAAATATAAATTTGCCAGATTATAGCTAATTTCCATCTGGACTTTCCCTGGCAGGTTGATGTAAGAAACAATAAAACATATATACACACTGTTTACATGACTATGTACAGTTGGACAAGAGGTGAACAAGCACTAGAACAGTGATTACAGTATTATCATTACAATCAGGTTGTATCAGTAACAGCAGAGTGAGCTGACAGACGCTTCAAACACCCTGAAAATACAAGCATCACAGGGACTCAAGCTCGGATTATACTTTCAGCCTGTAGATTCCACATGAAAATTAGATGCACGGAGACAAACAGAGGAAACCTGGGCAGTAAATTTGAAAGTAGCTAGTAGGAAATCCACACATTTTCCCAAGACGCTGAGGCGGAAAATCAGGTTCGTGTGGAGGGGCGTGTCTGAAAAAATGACGAACCCTCATGGGCCTCGTCAAACATAAATCAAGCTTTACAAAGACGTTTATTGTGGTAAAAATGTTACTTAGTTCTGCTTACCATCACCACATAAAAATCCTCGTGGTTGTATCTGTTTTAAAATGCAAGAGATATTCATTCTTGTAGTGAAAATTGCTCCAAATGATTTTAATATTCATGGTGGCTTTGCTGTCACCACTGATACTCAGAGCTATGTGACTGACAGAAACCAGCGCCTGCTCATTTTATAGTCATTGTCCAACGTGCCCTTTGGCAAAGCACCACACTCTGCTAATCGCTCCAGAACCACTCCAAGTCCATTTGTAAAGTGAGTCATCTTTCCTCTCACTGCTGACCACAAGAACTGGGTCTGTGTCCAGCGTTTGACAGAAGCTAGCTACTAAATGAGGAATTAACAAGAGAACTCCCAATGAGGATTTTATTTGCCATGATTTGGTGTGACAGGCTACTATAGTTACTTCCAGCATTGTCCTTCTTCATAATTTTGGGAAAAGACTTGACCATTTAGTATTGCATTTCTTAGCATATAATCAAAAGTATTTGGCAAACCTTATGAAGTCAGAACACTGGGTATTCTCTGAAGATTTTGTTGATTCTTTTTTGCCAAGTTAAAGAGCCTGTACCCATTTTTTTCCATGTATCTGTGCAAAATCTTACCCCAGTACAGATCTTGTATAAGCAGCTCTTGAGTTCAAAATAAGTCCGCTGTGTACTCTACTGTCCTGGGAAAAAAATGAGGTACAGCGCTATTCTATACAAGCTTTGGACTTGAGATGGGAGATGCATCCTGACATATGACCCTAGTTATGGGGTCACCATAGTAAAAGACGTGCCTTATAGTGGACTCTCCATTTGCCCACCGTCTTGTGAACAAATGGGTTTTTACCTTTTAACAAAATATATCCACTTTTAATATTTTTGATTGTCGGTCAAAACCTCACCACTTGTCTATAGAACAAAGGTATTTTTAAAAATCTTTGATTGTGGAGAGGATTAGTCTTTTTCTCTGGGGTTTGAATTGGAATCTTTTTCTAAACCTTTTATCTGTGCTACAAACGCTCCCAAAACTGAATTGGACACAACTGGGGACCTTGGAAAAACACATCTTTGAACCTGACCCTGATTAGTTTAAAGGCATGATCTCTTCTTAAACTTTTCAATTTCTTCTTGGTCCCGCTGCAAAGTCCCCAACCTCTTTCTTATTCTGTGTCCGTGTGTCTTGTTCTTTTTTTAGCAGATCACAAATGGGCAAAGAAGATACTTTTTTTTTTCGCAAAAAAAACAGCTATTTCCCTTGCCTGGGATCCAGAATACACACTTCTTCAATACTTTACGAAGATGTGAGTCTAGTCACCGGTGAATCTCCCCGTTTTCAAATGGCCGTGATTGACAGGTGGATTAACCAATCGGGGACACATTTGGTTCTTCAATATCAGAAAAAAATAAAGGAACAAAATATCACAGGGGGCTGAAAAACGTTGCAGATTTCTGCAGAATCAATGGGTGACGCACTAAACTCTGTTAATCTGAGGTGTGATACGGTTGGATTTATTTGTAAATCAGAGGAGACCAATGAGCTCCTTCATTTCACATGTGTCACTAAAAAAAAAAAATTAAATCTGATTGCACAATCATGTTTGACCGGGCTTGAGATGCAACAGAGGACGTGGGGACCAGACTGATATCAATCTGTATAAAAAATACAGAAAGTATTTCCCTGCTGTATCTCTGTTGGCTCAATTTCAAAACAAAACACTTCCTGTCAGGGTCAAATTGAAAGAGCAGAGAGTTACTGTGTGTGCACGTGTCAAAGCTCAAGCCAACGAAATCGAGTTCATATATTAGTAAGTAAGTAGGAGTAAATGCCTGATGCCAATTTGCAGATGTAGAAAATATTAAGACAATGCATTGATTTAGTCCACATATATTCTTCACTTACTGCCATGTTTAAAAACTGTAGTACAGAGTAGTAATGTGTTATTGATTTCATTGATCTTAAGGTGCACAGATCTGTAACTTTTCTGGCGGAGGAAAGGCCACCTGCTTCATCGATAACATCTTCATGAAGATGTTATCGCTTTTCCTGGCAAATAAATGTATCTAGTTTGCAATATAGTATAATATATAGTATAGTATAATATTCAATTAGGCATTTTTACTTCCCAAACTACCCTGAAAAGCATGCATTCTTTTGTAAACAGGGTCGCCTCTCCTCCATAGATCTGACCTGTAACTGGGCTTGGTGGTGTCCCCGTCTGTGTTGAGTTAGAGAATTTTAATGTCATACTGTGAAACTTTCAAGGCAAAGCATATAAGCAATAACATCTGGTGACAGACAGGTGGACCCTATTCCAGAACCGCAACACTTAAATTGAATAAAATGACAATGTTACGCTTAAGCAAAAAAGTAAAAAAAAAAACAAGAAAAAAAAAAAGTGCTTTAACATCCTCAAGTATGTGGATTCTTTGTAAAGATCTGTCTGTTCTCTGTGCTCCTGTCCTTACTTGGACCAATGAAAACTTAATAAATCAAACATATGCAGTGGAAAAGTGTCCTAAGTCTCCCACCACAGTATAAATATTCTCTATTATTAGATTACTGCAGACAGAGCAGCCTTTACAGTAAACTGTATTAGCTCCTTTATTACATTACCGACAGCAGAAGTGTGGAGTAGTGTCTTATAGCGCCAAGTTTGTTTACATAAGACTGGAGCTCTGCAATCTGTCAGTGTGCGCAAACTGACTCACGTTAATGAAAGGTTAAATATTTCCAAACATTAGCGAAGTGTCTGATTCCGTCCTAAGTCTTCCTACGTGCCGCGGTAAAGACAGTTTGCTTTGTAGCTGGCTGTCCGGTTCAGTCTATGTGGATAAAGTGAGGCTAATCTGACAAAAAATCTCTGTTTGAGGCGTGATGCGTTTATGTGAGGTGTGGTGCTGAAATCTGCCCAGTCTCCAGTGAAACGATCGAGTTTTAGAATGAGAAAACAAAACGCCTGCTTCAGCTGCTCCAGGCTATCCAAGCTTTGTAATAAAGTCTGTTATGACTTAGGCTCATATTTCAATTAGCAATCAAAATCAGTCAGTAGATATAACTTTATTTATCCCCAAGGAGGAACTGAAGCACATTGAGCTGTTAAAATACAATAATAGACTCAAATAAAAGTCCCGATGCAGTTTAACAGGAGGAGTCGGGTTTGCATTAATTAACAAGATGTGTGAAGATGTGTAGAGCAAAAATACAAGGCTACAGCGCTATTATGAACAATAAGTGGCTAGGATGCAGCATTTAGACAGAATAAATAGCAGGTAAAGTGAATTGAGTGAGATGTACCAGTGATGATTAACATTGTTACAGTATTGCACATGATTACTACAGTTGGATGACACAATCATAGGGCTATCAGCGTTCATTGTATCAAGCATGTATCAAGAAATGTATTTTTATTTATTAAAGGTACTGTACCTGATTGTGACTTAAAAACGTGAAAAACAGTTCATTTTAAACAGTTTGTAGTAGTCTCACTTACCTTAGTCTCACTTCCAAGTATCTTAATAATTGACTGTGATGAGTTCATAAGCGCTTTTCACAATTCTCAGAGACCAGATCTACAACTAGCACTTCCTGATTATTGGACAATAAAACATTTTATAATTAGATGCAGACAGTACACAGCTGACTTATTTTGGGCTCTAAAGCTGCTTATGTAATATATCTGTACTGGGGCAAAATAAATTTTGCTACAAAAAAAAAACAAACAACAAAAAACCTAAAATATACAGGGCCTTTAAATAGAAGGCTCTAGGGCGACAACTATCCTGCTGCTTTATAAATAGATAAAAGCTGTGTAGTATTTCTCATGCTGTCCTCCTCTCTTTACTCAATCATCAGGTGAAGAAGACGCTGCAGGATTCTCAGCCCCCGGCCCTTCACACTATGGCTCGTTCAGAGGCGGAGCTCCCTCACAGGACTACGCAGACCAAGGCTTTGGAGCAGGGCCGAGTTCTGATCCAGGGATCGGGTTCAGTGCAGGACCACCCCCCTCTGGACCTCCCTCTGGACCCCCCAGCATCAACTACAACAACATCCATGTCCCACCAGGAGCACATGCACCGGCCAATACTCCTGCTGAGCTTCCCCCACCCTCAGGTATATACTCTAGTGCTCTATAGAGGCTAAACCAGGACTTGTACCTACCTCTACTTTGGGGCTTTTTATATACATCCATGTTTGATTAATTAATAGAAAAATATTAAAAAGTAGTTCATGTAACTTTTCTGGTGGAGGGTCCGCCACTTGCTTGTCTCCAAGATGTTATTGCTTTGCCTGAAATGTTCTACAGTTTGGAATTAAACTTATCCAATTTGCATTTAGTAAATAACAGATGTCTTTATTGCTCATTGTTACTATGAACAGGGGTCATTTCGTACCTGTGGCTTGCCCTAATGCAACATTGTAGGCAAAGAAATAGCATCACCATTGAGATTAGCAGGCGGCGGACCTTTTACTGGAAAAGTTACATAGTAAACAACCTTAAAGAAGAACTATTAAAAAAACTGTCACTTAATTCAAGTACTACTTAATATTCATTTCAGTAACAGGTCAGACACAAACACAATGCCTCTTGTCTCTTCTTTTGTTGAGTATAACACCAAGGACAATAATAAAGATCAAAAGAGTCATTATGTCTTTCTCTTCGCTTGCCTGTCCCTTTATCTGCCTGTTGTAATCCCATCCTTAATTTCCCCTGATAACTATAATACGTGACATCCTCTCCATCTCTGGCAATAGGCTGTCCCCATAGGTTTGTCTGACACTCTAAAACTAACAGTGCGGAGTGTGTGCCGGTCTGGCTGTAAAACGTCCAACAAATGTTTAGAAAAGTCCTCCAGAGGCTTAGTGGGGTGAGTTCAACGCTCCAAGGAGTATCTATTCTGATGGTGTCACACATGATCATTTATGCACATGGAAGAAGTTTATGTAAGGCTACAGGCAAAAGTGAGGAGGAGCCTGGCTAAGTCATGTCTGGGTTGGGGTTAAATTAGGTTATAGACCTAATCGCTAGCTAGATCGCTAGCTAATGAAACATTTCTCCTGAATGATCTCTTCACTTCGCGGAAACTGGATTTTATGTTGCTCATGGAGACATGGCTCCAAGCCGGTGAGTCTTCCCCATTCTCAGAACTTTTACCACTGACTGTTTCTATCTGAACTTTCCTTGGTTTACTGGCAGAGGCGGGGGGCTAGCAACAGTGTACAAATCCAGCTACATCTGTCGTCAGATTCCGTTTTAGAGTTTTGCATTTCAGACTTTTTCACAGTAAGCCTTGACACCCTGGTCCTGTGTGCTTTTGTGTATCGCCTTCAAAGTTCAATAAAGATTTTATTCAGGACTTCACAGATCTCCTGACAGGCCTGTTACTGCCCTATGACCAGTTCTTTATTGTCAGGGATTTTAATATTCATATCTGCTGTGAATCCAGACCTCGGACAAGAGACATTTTAAACTTGATTGAGTCATTTAACATAATCCAGTCAGTGTTGGTCTTAAGACACAGGAAAGGACACACCCTGGACTTGTTGTTGTCCTTTTGTATTGATGTAAAACTGATGACGACTGAGATTTGTGAAACTCACTTTTTGGACCACTTTGCCAGTTTGTTCTCTGTAAAGCTGTGTCTGTGCGTCCCAGCATGCCGATAGCCCGTAGCACAGCTTTGACTTAATGAGAACATGCGTGAGGTAAGGCGTGCAAATAGACACGGTGAGAGGAAATGGACAAAATGCCATCTACAGGTTTTCCTGCAAATATCAAGAGACAGTCTTGTTGAATATCAGAGGGTAGTTAAAGCTGCCAAATGTAGTTTTATATCAAACGTGGTGTCAACAAACTGCCACAAACCTGCCGCATGTCCTGTAAATCCATGTAACGCAAATGTTGTTTTGCCCTCATCTAGATCCTGTGAAAACTTCTTGTCATTCTTTAGGGATAAAGTTTCTGCCCTTAGACTGCCACTGTTTCCAATACCTGTTGTGGACCTTGTAGCTCCAACAGTCTGTAATTCTGTCTTTGAGTGTTTTGGGCCAGTGTCTCTCTTAGACTTGGAAAAAAAAAAAAAGTTTAACAGCTAAAGCGTCCTTGTGTCCACTAGATATTATTCCAAGTCATCTGTTCAAGGATGTTTTTGATTCTGTTGGACCTTATAGTGCCAATGTTGTGAACTTATCTTGTTGTTTTCCTACTGCCCTGAAACATACCGTGGTCCAGCCTCATCAAAAAGCCTAATCTTGACCCAAATATTCACTACTCCATATTCATACTTTAGACCCATCTCAAAGTTGTCCTTTTTGTCTAAGGTGTTAGAGAAGCATATGACTAACTGCAGGCTTACCTTAATCTTAACAAAATTGGTGAAACATTTCAATCTAGATTTAAATCCCAACACAGTACCAAAACAGCTCTTTAAAAAGTTTTTAATGACCTGCTTGTAACTGTTGACTCTGGGAAATCCACAGTTCTTGAATATAACTGAGACTGTGTTGTTTGTCCAAACTAACCCACAGCTTGGACATGACAGGGTGATGGGTCTTCTGTCCTCTGTCTTGGGGTGATTGTGGACTCTGTGTTCAAACTGGACATGCACATTACATCTGTCATAAAGTCCAGCTTCTTTCAGTTGAGGCTCCTTGCTAAAGTTAAGCCCTACCTTCCACAGGCAGATTTTGAAAAAGCAATCCACACACTTGTAATGTTGCGTCTGGATTATTGTAATTCTTTGTATGTGGGGCTGGACCAGGGCTCCCTGCAGCGCTTACTGAATGTCCAGACTGGTGCAGCACATCTGCTGACAAAAACAAAGAGACAAGAGCACATCACACCCGTGCTGTGCTGCACTGGCTCCTATTTCATTTTGGGTGCAATACAATGTTATTGATTGTGTTTAAATGCCTATGGGTCCTTTTTATTTGAGGGAGTTACTGCAGCCCTATCCTCCACTCTGAGTCCTGAGGTCAGCTGACCAGCTCCTGCTGCTGTGCCCAAAGCCAGACTCAAGACCAGAGGTGACAGAGCCTTTTCTGTGGTAACGCCCAGACTATGGAACAGCCTCCCTCTGCCTGTCAGATCCTCACAGTCTTTAACACAGCTTAAGACTAGACTGAAAACCCAGCTCTTCTCCCTGGCTTTTAATACTAGCTAGACAGGATATCATAGTGTTTTATTGTTCTTTGCCTATGTATCATATTATCTGTATATTTGTTTTTTGTTGACTTTTTATGTGAAGCACTTTGGGCAACTGAAGTTGTTTTTAAATGTGCTATAGAAATAAAATGGAATTGAATAACATGTGCCAATAGGTGCATGGAGAAGAATGGATAAAAGAAATAATCATACTTAGGGCTGTGTCATATTGTGATTTTGTTATCTGGGATATTGCGCATGAATCGCAGATGAGTTTCTGGCAGTAACTGAGGAGAGGCAGACCGAGATTGCGGCTAATACAACTACTAATGACTAAAGCAGGCAGAGGCTAAAGACTATAATTATGAAAGAATAAGACCTGATGAGTGGAGACAAAACTGATGGCTATAAATTAAATAGCCCAAAGCAAACACAAATATTATTGTTAAAAAAACAACAACAAACAAACAGCAGCCGTAGGTACATATATTGTTATTGCAGATCTTCAATTTTATATCGTGATAAATTCAGGCCATATCACCCTGTCCTAATAATGAAGTGTCCACAGGGAATCCTCGGTTACATTCCATCCTCTTCTTCCTCTTTTTAATACCTAACTTCATTGTCTTTGTACATCCTCAAAGGGTCACTATGTAACTTTTCTTTTCTGCCGCCCACCGTTCTGCTTGGAGATGTTTTGCTTTGTCTGGAATTTTGCGCAGTATGGCATCTATCTGGCATTTATTCGGCTACAGGTGAACCTTGAAAAACATACATTCTTACTATGAGTAGGGTTGCCTTTTCACAGCTTTGATTTGCAGCTAGGCCTGTTGACATCACCTGCTTGTCTCCATGGAGATGGATAAGTTAAATGCCATATTATGGAATAGTAAGCAACACTGTAACATCTTCATGGAGACAAGCAGGGGGCAGAATATCCACCATCAGCGTATTTCTGTGCATTATATATCCTTCACTTTCACTTCTCTATAAATGTCCAAAGTCCAAACTATTTCCATCTGGAAACCATCTGTTGTAGTCATTCATACGTTAATGATAAATAGAATTTTTTCTAGTAATGAACAGTCAGTTTGAGCATAGACATGTGCGATCTTCAGTACATGAATCAAACAAACAGAAAAGCAGTGGTATTACTCATTTATTTTGTTTAACAGAGCCTCCAAAACCAGTGCCTACACCTCGAACGATGCCTGCTGTCGACCCTGGCCTCCTAAACGCCCAGCCACAAGGTAAACCAATCTCCACTTGGTTAAAATCCTATTACTTTTTATTACTTCACAGCCCTACATAAAAGGCTGCTAAAGTGCTCAAAGTAATGATTCATTTGGACAACCCCTGTTCCTCTCGGCACAGCTGCTGTCCTCTAAAAACAAAAGTCCTGGTTGACTTTTTCTTAAGCCTGTTGTGGTTTGAATGAAGTGACAACCAAAGTGCCCAAACCACAATACAATAACCAGAGGAAGTAGATAAAAGAAATGAGGGCAAAGCACAAACTATGGAGGATTTAATATAGTAGGCCAAATGCTAGTAAAATGCTAGTCTATATGTAATTATTGAATGGCATGTGCCCAATGCTGATACAAATGGTTGGCGGTTCAGTCCCCACGAATGACATAATGCACAGCGCCTGTTCTGAGTAAATGTGAAATAAGAAGTATTACTGACCATCACTGTTTGTGTAATAATATAATGTAATAATATATATCAAAGTAGAATACCACGAGATCACATCAAAGATGCATCTCCAACCAGTGTCACCATGTTTTACACTATTAAAACCGTGCTCCACATTCACACTATATTTAAACCAGGAATGTGCTTGTGAATCCATCTTATTTTATTAGGACATTTACAGCTATGAAACAAGTGTGTGGCTTAACGTGCTTATGCAGAGAAGCCTTCTAATTTAAACCTTATATGTCAACATATGTTTGATATAAAGTTGGAGGTTGAACTTTGGATTGGTGTGAAGACCGTTAATTGGCTTCTAAATCTGTTTGAGAAGCAAGTCTTTAATAATATTTCTCTATTGCTAACTTCCATGGAAACAGTTTTAGAATGTGCAAAACTTAAAGGTGTACTATGTAACTTTTCTGGTGGGGAGTCTGTGACCTGCTTGTCATGTAAGGGTTATTGCTTTGCCTGGAATATACACAATTTTGTCAATAAACTTGCCTTTTGGTTATGTTGTGTGTTTTGGTTTTTTCACAAAAGTGAAAAACTATTGCATATTTAAATCACAAAAACATACCATGAACTTCAATTACATGTGTTTTTATTGATCAAAAATACCTTGAAAATGATGAATCCCTACTTGCCTCTTCACCGCTATGACCTGTAACTTGACCTGGTGGTTCCACCTGCTCATTTCCATGGATATATATAGTTTAATGCCATACTGTAGAACATTCCTGGCAAATCTGTGGTTCACCAGAAAATTTGCATAGTACAACTTCAACTTTGTTTTTTAGCTTTGAGGTTTTCGAGTGCCCTCCCACTGAGCTCCGATTTGGTGTGGCTGTTATCTTCTTTGTATGATGTTAACATATTTTAGCAGTTTATGCATGTTTTAAATTTTAAACCTGAATATAGTGGTTGGTATAACAGTCTTTGAACTAAACTTTTTTTTGCATAAACCTGTATTTGATGCAAGGGGGCCTTAAATTGGTAGGATTAACTTCATAAAATCATTGTTTACTTGTACCACAATGAAGGAAAAAAGCACCAATTTTTGTTCCAATAAAATTCAGTATTTCCATGTTGTCTTATAGTAGTTATATATCAAGACCATTCTAAAAATATTTGAGAAAGGTCAAATGTCCTATTCTTGTGGTTTCTTTTTGAATTGATATTCAAATTACTATACATCTTTTTGACATCTCCACTCTCTTAAAAAGGCCAAAGACTGAATTAGTTTCTCTACATCTCATAGTGAGATATTTCTAATTCAACCCAACACTATAGATCAAACTTGAGCCTGACCAGAAGAAGAACAGAAAGCTCCAGAAGTGTGCACAGCTCAGCGGGTGACACACTTTGACATAACCTTTTCAAAAATCAATGTAAGATTAGAGTTTATGTATGCGCCCACAGCAGCCGAACTCACAGCTCTTTATGTGAAATGTCACCTTTATATTCTCCATCTGACAGAGCACAACAGGAGGCCTGTCTCCAAAATGGACCTCACTACTGCTTTTAAATAGGTGTAGAGAAGCAAGTGAATGGATACAATTGTGTCTCATGTGTGAACCTAGGATCACTCTATATATGAAGACCAGTGATGTGCAAGCTATTATTTTTATTATTATTAGCCACTGCTTCATGTTGCCCCTATTGTCCTAGGGCTTCCTGCTCAATCACTCCAGATTCCATGGAACTTTTTATTGCAACATTTTACTATCATAGTAGCAGGGCTGTGGCTAATGACAAAAAACTTTTTCTCTTGTATTGATCAATGACAATTTTGGATTCAATTTTATTTTGCCTCTATTAAAGGCAAATAAAAATTACTTTCAATGTCCATTTCCTGAACGTAAACAATAGTTGCCATTTCAAACTAAAAAATAGTCAAATATTTTTTTTTACTTTTCTTCGAACCAGAGGAGAGGTCCACACCCTCTCGATTAAAAACCCAAGCTGATCATGTGTAAGTAGTGAGGACTGTATCTGTGTCTCGATTAAAATTTGATGAATTTCGCAACCTAATCATAACCAATCACAAAACATATGTAAAAATCAATAATAACAATAAAAACTGGACTGAGACAGACTTGACGTGGAAGAAAGGTCTACAGTAAAACATATTGCCGGTCTCCCAGCGTAACCAAGGCATTTTTTTGAGTTTTCTGTCTCATTTTACTCTCCAGACTCTGCTGTATCTGCAGGTGTCATTGGCTCTGTCCTCGGCCAATCCGAAAGAGGGTCTCAGTCATCTTATTGACATGTTTATTGAGACATGTTTATTTTTGTACTTTCCTGAAAACCTTGAAAATGACAGGATTTATAGACAGGTGCATTTCACAAACTGTTAGCAATTTGTTAAATGCACAAATCTATAGAATTATAAATTCATATAAAAGTGGTTACAGATCCTTTACACAGCAATAGCAGCTGTGCCATTGAATCGTGAAAGACAGGAACAGGCAGGAGCAGATATTTCTGTTCATGATGAGGGTGGATAGGATAAAGAATGAGTACATCTGTTGTGTTGAGATAATTGACACCTGTGTTGTGATGTGTGGATGTTATGGCCAGAGGAGGCAGAGTGAGTTTGAGAGGAGGATGCTGTGGCTCGGTCTGTCTGGTCAGATGGAGCTTGTTGATATCTTGATCTCTCTTCACTGTACACTCAAATGGGATGGCACCAGAGCCAATTAGACTCTTGTCAGCCACGTCAAATATAAACCGGTGTCTGCTTCAGTTTTCTTGCTCTGGGAAACCACACAATTTAAAGAATGGTTTTAGAATTGGAAAAAAGAGTAAAGTAATAATCCAAAGTAAACGTGTTAAGTGAATTGGACTTAATATTGGCGCATGTCTATAATTTTCTAATCCTCCAAGTGTTTTTTTTTTTGCCAACTCCACAATTCCCCTGTATCCACTGTTACACTGACTTAAATACATTATGTCATCTCTCTTTTTCGCCCTGGCCCCACGCTCTCTCCTCCCTCTTCTCTTACTTTGTTTTATCCATGCTCTCCCCTCTCTCTCACCTCACTCCCTCTTCCCCTTCTCTGTCTATTCCCTCCTTCTCTCTATCTGCCCCCCGCTCTCTCCTCAACCTTCTCCCTTTTTTCTCTGCTCACATCTCTCTCCCTCTCTCTCCCCCTCTCTCCTTTTGTTTATGTGCTCCCCTCTCTTTCTCTCTCCCTCTCCCCCCTTCTTTTTCTTTCTCCCTCTGCCCTCCTCCTTCTCACTCACTTTTTTCTCTATGCGCCTACCTCTCTCTCCCTCTGTCCCCCCTCTCTCTTCATTTCTCCTTCTCTCTATCTGCCCCCCGCTCTCTCCTCAACCTTCTCCCTTTTTTCTCTGCTCACATCTCTCTCCCTCTCTCCCTCTCTCTCCCCCTCTCTCCTTTTGTTTATGTGCTCCCCTCTCTTTCTCTCTCCCTCTCCCCCCTTTCTCCCCATTCTCTGTGCCCCTCTTTTTTCTTCTCTCTCTCCCTCTCTGTCTCACTCTCTTTCC
>KN471201.1:36048-71023 GCA_000787095.1 Periophthalmodon schlosseri
CCCTCTGCCCTCCTCTCCTCCTTCTCACTCACTTTTTTCTCTATGCTCCCCTCTCTCCCTCCCTCTGTCCCCCTCTCTCTCTCCATCTCCTTCACTCTATCTGCCCCCTTCTCGCTCTCTTTTTCTCTCCCTTTCACCCTCTCCCTCCTCTTACCTCTCTCAGTCCCCCCCAGCCTCTGCCTCTTTATTGCTCTTTCATTTTCTTTTTTTCCAAGTATCTCTCAACCTCTTTCTCAATCTCTCCCTGTTCCCTCTCTCTTTCTCTCTTTCTCTCCCTGTCTTTCTCTCTTCCTCTTCTCTCTCTTTCTCTTCTCTCTCTTTCTCTCTCCCTCTGCCCCATCTCTCATTCCCTCTCCCTGCTTCTCTCTTTCTTTCTCCCCCTGCTCTCCTCTCTCTCCATCTCTCCTTCTCTCTATCTGTGCCCCTTCTCTCTTTTTCTCTCTCCCTTTCTCCCTCTGCTCCTCTCTCTCGTTTTCTCCCTCTTTCTTTCTCTTTCTCTCTGCTCAGTATTGTGAATGTGGCTGTTTCTCTTAAACGGTGAATTAAGAAAGTATTTAATAACACGCTTCCAACCCGGCTGGATTAGTTCGGTCTGGCTGCTGCAGATTTCACCAACTGCTCCACACACTTTTGGGAAATAAAATGCATTTTCAGCACCGCTCGGATAAATAGGTGACATGAATAATTCACAATCTCCCGTAAGTCTTTATAGAGATAATACCTCCACCATAATTAAAATAAATGTGTTCGGGAATCATTTGGCTGGGTCCGATGCATAAATAATGAAAATACATCTTGCGGCATCCCGTTGAATGTTTTTGGAGTTTGTAACAGTTGGGCCAAGTTGAACATGTGTTTTTAATTCACAAACTTGGCGCTTCCTCACATTTTGTTTTGGCACTATATTTTCTGCCCTAAAGTGGGATCTACAGCTCACTCCCTTCGGATGAACAACAAAATCAGGGAGTGAAAGAAAAACAAAGAAAATATTGCCAAACACAGGATTTTACGGATAGAAGCGTTGAGGAAACAATTGATAAAGATTGTGCAAGCTTTCAAACTTAGTCATAGGGCTGTTGTTGTTGTTGTTGTTGTTGTTGTTGTCAAATGCCCAGAGCAGAAGTTATTTTTTGATTTAACCCATCATTTCTATTTCCAAAACAATCTTTAATACACATCTGTCAAACACATTTATATATCATAAGCATAGGGAATTTGTATTTTGAATTATGCAGTTAATGTAAACTTGCAGGTAAAAAAACAAGTATATAAATAAGATATTCTCTAAAGGTTCACTCTTAAGAATGTGTGTGTCTGTGGTTAAAACTACTAGTTACTTTGTTATTTTGATACAAAATGGAAGATTAAATTTAGATTCAAATTGGAGCAAATTTGGTTAAACCACAAGTATTCTTCAAACAACTCTCAGATGTTAAAACCAATGCATTCATCTTAGCCATCTGAAACATTTGGTGAGTATTTGTGTTTTTAATCTAAAATCTTGTTCAATTTCCTGCCCAGTCCATGCTTCATATTTGAAACATTTTCCCAGATATCACTAACAAATATAAAACATATCCAGGTCCGTCTGCAAATTTCCTGTTGTGCTGTTTCCACTATAGTGCAACAATTCCATGGAATTCCAGTTTGCCTTATCACGCAGTAAATGCTCTGACTCCTGGTGGAGATATCCTAATGCAATGAGAGGAGTGTCATTATTCACAATAACCAAGATAAGTGAGTTCAAAATAACTTGAGTATTATTGCCTATACTTATATTATCAATTTCCATAACATACAATTGTACAACCATGTAATATCCAGTTCAATAATGTGAATAATTCTTACATGTACCGTATTTTTCGGGCCCTATGGCACACCGGATTACAAGGCGCTATATCAATGAATGGGTCTATTTTCATACATAAGGCGCACCAGATTATAAGGTGCATTCATAGACCGTATATATGAATGGACATGGCTAACGCACTAGCCGCCGCGTTCCAAATAAGTAGTGCACCAGGAGGCTTTTCCGGCTCCTTCTGACCCTGGCTCCCATTGACTTACATTAGGATCTTGTCGGCTTTCTCTCTGTAACTGCTGCTGTGAGCCTCGTCATTTTGGTCTTAAAATGTTTATGTTCTGGCTCCAAATTCGCTCCTGTAACCGTTCTTCATACAGTCTATGGGTGCATTAAGTGAGACAAAACAGTCAAGTTATTCAACTATTTAACTATTCAACTCATCCACAATAACTCTTAACATCCAACAGTTGTAACACAGTTGTAAAATACAAAACAATACACTCACTTTTTCACTTTCTGAGTTTAACAGTTGGGCGATTACGGCATCAAGAATGCCCAGATCCCTCTAGTCATTATCCGAGTCAGTCTCGTCGCTGTTACTTAGCTGTTCAGTGATGATTCCTGCCTTCCTGAAAGCTCGGACGACACTTGAGCCTGACACCGTGGCCCAGGCATCCATGATCCATTGGCAGATAGTGGTGTAACTCGCCAGCGTTGCCTCCCTGTCTTGGTGAATGTATGTTCACCTTCTGTCATCCAACACTCTCACGCAGCTCGCAATTTAACTTACGTGTATTGCGTAGCGCACTCCATTTTCTTCTCTTTTTTGCATAGGCGTGGTGCATGATGGGATATAGCAGTGTACGAAGTGTGCATGGATGCACGCTTCGGTTACGGCGGATCTCCCTGCTGGAAATGCTGGGCACATTTGTCGGATGCATTGAAATGGGACCCCTTGTCGCCCCGGAAGATGCGTAAGTGCCCTTCGATGCACCCGACAAAGTGTGCGTTTGGCGAATTGGGACACGGCCATTACTCCGCGGGGCTCTTGACTACGGTAGCTGTAATGCTCCGACAATCCACCAAGCGGTGCAGCTTCGTAGCTTACAAAAGTCGTACTAAAACATTTTGACACATTTTTGAGCACTGTGTACCACATAAAATCGGTTCGAGATCAGTAAGCACAACCAGAATTAATACATAAGGCGCACCAGATTATAAGGCGCACTGTTGATTTTTGAAAAAAATTAAAGGATTTTAAGTGCGCCTTATAGTGCGAAAAATACGGTAAATGGGTTATATATTAAAAAGTATGTTGACTATGGCATTTTATTTAAAGCCAGCCACCTTTACTTTTACTTTTACTTTTACTTTTTGTCCCCTGCATGTGACCCGTCCTTCAATGCCACTGGGGCCCCTCTTCATGAGCAGTGAGCAGCACAGCGCAGTGCTCAGGGACCCATCTCCGTGATCCTGTTTCTAGGCTTGGTCAGGACTATCTTAGCTGGACGATTTTTATCTATAGTTTACAGAAATTATTTAGATGGAAAAACATGATATCATGCTTAGTGTGTAAGTGAATGCGTGTGTGTGCGTGTCTTTATATAGGCACACTTCCCTCATGTCCATTATAGCGGACCTCAGAGACTCAGCCCATTGGCTCAGTGCTGTTGCCTGGAGATGGATCGCTCTGTGTTAATTAACTCTATGTGAAAGTCCTTATTGACGACAGAAAGCCCCTTTAGATTCATAATCAAGCATATGTTCAAAGTCTCTATTTTTAAACCTCTGCTATGACTCAATCTGTAGACGTAAATGTGGAAATTCAATTCTATATAAACATAGCTCACGTCTTTTACAAGTATCAGAGACAGTTTAACTTTTTAGACATTACAGTGAGAGGAAATGGTAGATTCACCATATACTGCTGTTTTAGGCTCAAATTGTAAGACCCAGGACCTTTTCGTGTGAGGTGTGAGCCTTAAAACTGTTGAATGGTTTTGGTCTGTTAAGATGAACTTATATAAACCTATTATAGAAATCTGATGTTTCCTGCATATATTTATTTTTCCACAGTGTGTGCCTTTGTATGATTCATGTTGATAGGCAGTTTTCTTTAAAGGTACACTGTGTAACTTTTCTCGTTGTGGGTATAGCTGCTTGTCTCCATGGAGATGTTGTTGCTTTGTCTGAATTATTTCTTTGCCTGAATTTTTACTCAGTAGCATTAAATGTATATGTGTAATCTATGTAGCATGTATTTCATTACAGGTGTTTATATTATCTCCATGGAGATAATATAAATTTAGTGTGGAACATTCTAGGCAAAGAATATCTTCTTGGAGGCACACTGATGACTTACCTTCCACCAGAAATGTTACGCAGTGCACCTTTACATACGAGCACACTCACTTTCCATCCACACGCTGTCTTCTCGTCTCCAGATCTGTAGAGCTGAACTGTTGTAGATGTTGGCGCGTTCCCATATTCCTCCAGTCTGGCCTCTTGTTCGCTCAGCACATTTTCAGAGGAGGCGGCAGATCGCTCAGGGATTACAGGCTTATGGTCATAGCATAATTCAATTTCTGTCTCAAAAATCTGGTTTATAAGTGCCATTGCGATGAGAGCCTGGTTGATTTCTACCATTTCTAGCTTAAAAAATATTATTATTTTGCCACAATTCTGTCTGCCTTGAACCCAGAAGTGACATCACACTTAACGCTGAAAAAAATTACTTGTTTTTTTGTTGTATGTTTAAATACAGAGAGAACTACACAGGCCATGATCCTCGGCAAAATGTTTGTGCTGCTGACATAAAGAATTGACTGTTGCTGTTAAAAGTTGGTAGTTGTTTGGAATATGACTGTAATGGTGACAGTAAGGGTTTAACAGTATTTGTAGGGGATTAAAATGTATTGAAAAGATATTGTACAAACAGAGGAATACTACACTTTGATATTGCGGCATCTGTACTAAAAAGTTTACACATTAAGGTTTTTTACAACATTGTCCAAGGGAGTTCTCATTAATTCAAAATATCGAGCCTCCACCACAGAGCGTCCATTCTTTGCCCAAACCTTGAGTTGAACAGAGGTTGACTTCTGGTTTCAGATTTACAGCCGGACTTAGTTGAACTGGTCTTGGTTGAGTTTGAGTTGGCGGTCTCGGGTCTGTCTGCAGAGCCTCAGGACTCACAGGGGTTCAGTTACTGCACAGTTGTTATTGGGGGAACTCCTCATCAGAACACGTCCAACCAAAACTGTCCACTTTGTACTTATACTGTGTAAGAACAACCATTTATCTCCACTATCTCTGTGTTCTCTTTTTAAATGTTTTACTACATTTTAAGTTTTTGTGAATTCTTTTCCTATGCTAGGTTGTCAGAGATGTTAAATTGTTAATCAGGGTAAAGGTCCTGGCCCACGTTTCCTTGGGGCAGATAGCCTCACGACTAATTACACTAAAAGGTTCAGTCTTTATTGAAGTGTCTTGCCCAGAAACCCAACAGCAATAAATCTTAAAACTATTATTATACCAGTTTTTTATATAGTATAGGGGCTGTTATTTTGATAACTTTTCTGGCAACTTCCTGCTTTTGTACATATAGCAGCACTGCATAACCTACTTTATATTTGTTTTCTTCATCCACGTGTTCTCCAGCTGTACATTATAATAAGTTTGATATGGGAACACACCCTCCACTTCAATCATAAAACTTGTGATGGGAGGATTTGTTAAACCTGGTTTGAGTTAGACCAATTCCCTGAGGGCCTATGCTAAAAATCAGTTTCAACATGGACTAAAGGAGGACTTTCAATAGAGAAATATGAGAGCTGTGATGAGGAACTGGTCCCGGATCAAATGGTTTGGAAGTTGCAGAATGTGTTAAAGATTAGCATTTAGATAACTGTGAACGCCTGACTTCACTCTGTCATGATTTTGATGTACTTCAGGAGCAAATGGAGGGCTCAGGAAATGACTTTCTCCAATAATGAGCAGTGCCTTTTCTTCAGGACATTTCATTATGTCTTTAACCATCCACACACAATTTGGTGCATGAAATGTGGGGTTGGTTTGAAAAGGGAGCCATTAAAACATGCTATCCATGATAAAAAAGTCACATTCCCTACATTGCATAGTCCATGCCCTAAGGTCTTTCTTAAAGCCAAGCAGCACTATGTAGGAGTGCATATGTATGTTCACTCCTTAAGGATCTCAAAAGGGACGTAAACATCTGGCTTTAACGTCTTGTCAAGGAGACGAGCACTGGAGAAGATGAAGATTACTTTCAGGAGAACTTCCTAAAGAGACATGCGCTTGGGGACCCATAACAAGAAAATGTTAAAGGTGCATTATGTATCTTTTATGATGGAGCATCCGATATCTGCTGTGTCTCCATGGAGTTTATATTGCTTTGCCTAGTATGCTCCACAGTTTGGCATTAAACCTATCTACCTGCCTTGTATGTATTAAATTACAGGTGTTTTTACTGCAAAACAATACCTTGGAAAAACAAGCATTCTCACAGTGAGCAGGCTCGCCGCTCCATAGACATAGACACGGACTGCACAAGAAATGCTGTTCACAAGAAAGATTGCTTTGTCCTGAAATTGAATGTATGCCTAAATAATTGACGAATATTAAATTAAATTCGTTAAAACTTAAGTATCTGATTTGTTTCGCACAGTTTTTTCTAATTAGTACTTGATATCAGTAACTTGTGAAATGCAAAGCTCATTGTAAACTCATCATCTTAATGAAAACTCCCTAATGTGGTTTTAATAGATGACAATAAAACTCAGATTAATACCAAGAAATTCAGAAACAGAACATCAACAAAAGATAAACAAAAACAAAACTCTCATCCATCCTTGTAATTGTGTGTTCGGATATTGCAGAGGTCTATAGATTTTTGGTTGCACAGATCCGATATGGTAAGAGCAGAATGTGGAACTGGTTTGAGGAGAGGTGGGTGGAGGCCCAGACTGTAATGAGGTCCAGAAAGTCAACATGAGAGAGTGATGATCAGAGCTCAGACAAGCAAAATAAATGCTAAAACAGTAATCAGTTGTAAGCGTCATAGACTAATTTAAAAGTAATTGGATTTAGAAATACATAATCACAGTAGGATATGAGCTAGTATGTTTGTAGTACACTCTATGACTATGTCATAGAGTAGAAACAGAATCATTTGAGGGACAAATATCAGAACGGCATAGAAAGGAAACCTCTCTGAGATTATTAAAGTAATGTAATCCACCATGTTGATACTGTGCACACATCCATTCATCTCAACTGTTGTCAGGTTGAATGTGTCAAAATTATCTTCATAAGACTTTTCTGCAAAAGTAAATGAGTGAGTGATTGGTGGTGGGTGGAGTCTATGCCATTGTCACAAAATGGCCGTCTTGTATCTGTCGGTCAGCCCCAGGACAAATGTAGCTTTAGTAGTAACTTGCCATTGAGTCTGTGTGAATAGTGTCTTACTCTTGTGCTTTGAGAAGTAAGCTAAAGTTGTAGTTCATCATTATGTATTTTTCCAAAATAATTTTTGTGTCTTAAAAATGTCCCACAAACAAATGCTATATTGAAAGAGTCACGGTGGCTCGCCTCACAGCCAGAAGGTTCCGGGTCTGACTCCCAGGCCCAGGTCTTTATGTGCGGAATTTGCTTCTCTTCGTATCTGCGTGGCTTTTCTCTGGACAATAGGTGGTCCTGACCAAGCCTAGCTCAAGATCTGAAGAGGGGTCTCTGAGTGCTCTTTGACAGCAGCTCACTGCTTCTGACAGGTTTCCCTACTTGACCGAAGGATGGGTCAAATGCAGAGAATGAATAAATGAAGTATACCTTAACATCATATTCTATGTTATTCCATTCCCCTGGCCATGGTTGTATTTCATGTTTGATCTGCTTGACAATAATCCTTTTCTTTAATGATTTGTTGTGTCTTTCCTGTAGGTGGCGTATCTCTCTCTCCGGAGGACTTCACTCGGGCTCAGAAATACTGTAAATACGCCGGCAGTGCCCTTCAGTACGAGGATGTGTCCACAGCCATCCAGAATCTGCAGAAGGCTCTCAAACTGCTCACCACTGGGAAAGAATAACGCCTCTGTCTGCGGTCTATCTACCATCTCTATCTCCTAAGCCCCGCCCCCGACACGCCGCCGCACAACCAGCAGATACAGCCACTGCTCCGGGCTCACAACAATGACCCGAGTGTCCCAACATGGAGTTAAGAAGACAAGTCAAAGCTGCAAGATGATTGGCTGAAATTTGACATGCGACCTCTCCTAGTTGTTAAGCAGCATATGAAGGTCAGGCAGATATTCAGAAATATTTGGTGCCTTCCTGAATAAACTCTGGTTGTGTTGGTCACTTATACAAAATACAATACAAAAAATCATTGGTTTACAGTTTCTCAAATTTGAATTAAAATGAGGATTAACAAAAACTCACAAAAATGTAGTTAGGCTACAAAACCCAACAATATGTTAACTTTCACTCAAACTAATTTACTGAAATGTACCAAAAATAGGTTGTTGTATAACTTGAAGTATACCCCAAACATTACACATCATCTGTCTTTACAAATCATATCAGAGGTTTATGAGATGTATGTATTTTAAGGCGGACTTGATTCTTTCATTGCTGGAGTAGTTTGCATGGGACATATCACTGTGTCTTTCCCCCTTTAGAGATACCTTTATCTTTATTTAACATTTTCTGCACTGGTGTATAGACTCAATCTGTTCAAGACATTCAACTATTTGAATAAAACTTTTACATTCTCGTCTTCTCTGCTTACTTTATTATAAAAGTACATAATTTCAATTCAAAAATTAGAACAAGAATTCTACTGTTGAATTTCCTTGCATGCTGAGATTAAAATTAACCTAATTACCTCAGTTTAGAAAAGAGTCTGTCCAATCAGAACTGAATGGTAACGTTGGTATTGTTTAAACATAATTAATGTTAATATGTGGACATTTATAATGGGGTCTCCATGTGTTTGGGGTTAATCTCATTGGGGCATCTTTGAAGACGGACGGGAAGTGAACCTCGGTGTCACCACCATATAGGAGTTCAGCTCAATCCCTTCACCTCACTTAGGCCAAGGGCAGTTCTAGACATGTTTTTTCAAATGCTTTACAATGATCATTTGGCTAACTATTTAATGTTTAAATGGTGCATGTTGTTATTAAAATAGAGGGCTGGTTTATTCCTAGGTTTTGGCCAGGGATCTTCAGGGTTCTTGTCCTTTCTTGGCTTCTTGGGTTGAGCTCTTGTTCAGTCCCTTATCCGTCACAGATTAGGTTTAGTGTTTGTTAGCATGTGATTTGAATTTGAACTTGAATTAACTTATTTCCTTTAAGACATGTTTGTTCTCAACAGGTTACGTTCATAGTTAACTCTAAAAAATGTAATTATTGTTATGTGTGCAATTTACACTTTTGCTTATTAAAATGCATGATTCATATTTATGCAACACTTTTAATTAGTACACTTAATCATCCCTTCTGCCTCTCAAGCCCCCTTCAGTTTGTTTATATATGTATGTTCAGGGTCTCAACATGGACTAAACATCTGGCTTTAATGTCTTGTCAAGGAGACGAGTACTGGAGAAGATGAAGATTACTTTCAGGAGAACTTCCTAAAGAGATGTGAACTTGGGGACCCATAACAAGAAAATATTAAACGTGCATTATGTATCTTTTATGATGGAACACCCGCCATCTGCTGTGTCTCCATGGAGATATTACTTTCCCTATAATGTTTCACAGTATGGCATTAAACTTATCTCCATGGGCACAAGTTGGTGACGCCACAAGCCCAAGTTACAGGTCATATGTGGAGAGGCAAGCCTGCTTACAGTAAAAATCCAAATCCCAATTTTTGAGCAATAAAAACATCTGCAATTGAATAAATGCAAAATAGGTAAGTTTAATGTCATACTGTGGAACATTCTTGGCAAAGCATCTCCATAGAGACAAGTAGGTAGTCTACCATCTATCAGAAAAGGTATAGTCCACTCCATACAATGTTATTGGATATAGTGAGAATTTGTGCTTGTCCCAAAATTAAACAAATACACCTCTCCTAAAATGTTTCCGAATGCTTCCGTACCCACTTAAAACCATCTTCCGAAATGATTTCAAACTCTGTTCATTTGCCCCTTTTCCCCCTCACACTTCCTGTTCTGCGCTCAGTTCTTGTGTTGGAGATATTTTTAGTCCGAAGCTCATGTCATCCAAATCATACCAGATTTATAGCACAAAGGTCCAGTTAATTTACCTCAGAGAGACTCTCCAGAATTCAGCCGTCAATCTTTAAAACAGTCCAGGATTTAAACTGTCAAAAGTCTGCTCTGTCACTTCACCGGCCAAGGACACTATGTAAGCCCACGACGTCTTAGCAGTGCAGTGGGGCCAAACACATAAAGGTAAGATCCTACAAATACATTTCACAAAGAACCAGTCTTTTCCCATGAACACAACATAACATTAAAGGCACTGTACCTGTTGTTAAATCATGAGCGATAAACTGTTTGAACTGTTAGCCCCGCCCACTTTGCCCTTTCTCTTACATAATAATGTACACATAACTGTCTAAGAGCTAGGCCTGTCACGACAACAAGTTTTGAAGTTTGATATATTGCTGAAGAAAATATAGACGATAAACGATAATATTGAAACTAATTTATGCCACTGACAAAATAACCCTGAAGTAGAATTATCCCCAAAAACTATTGTAATTGTGTTTTTTAACCATATTATACACACTGCAGTAAATATATAGCGGAATGAAACAGGCTTTTATCACCCAGTTGATTACTGGCGGCCAGGTGCGATATATAACTCGATATAGTCATTATTGTGAGAGGCCTATTAGGAGCGTCACCAGCTGCTGTTTCTACATGATTCTCATCAAACTGTCCTCCTGATTGGTCAAAAGAGTTGTCCTTGGCAGTTGGGAATAGTGGGCAAATTTTCTCCCCACTGAGCTATGCCATGGTGAAATATTTACTTTATCTCATATGTAGAGTATTGCCTATTTGTACACTGTAAATAAAAAGTCCATATCCGGTCTAGGTGATGCTCTTGTTCAATCAAATGAATCAGAAACACTGAATAATACATGCAGTCAGTGGGAAAATCCTTCTTATGGGACATTTTAAGGCTCAACACACCTTAAGTAAAATCTAAATGAAATATAAGGCACATTCATATTTCATTTGTACAAATTGCCTTGAACTTCTTGGGTGTGTGATGTGGATCTGTTGGTTCAGCATCATTACTTCACGGTTTGCTCAGTTTCCTTTCTTCCCCTTTCGACCAATCAGAGAGCAGTAAAGGTGCTCCCCTGAAGATAACCATCAGACAGAATAAAGCGCAGAGCGGTGGACGTGAACGAATCCAACGCCTCATTTGACTTTAATCAGATCAAATCACTGTAAGAGAGACAGGAGACATGGCTGTTTGAACCTTCCTCTTGTATTGCACTCTTAGTTGTACAGCACTTTTTAGCATTTATTTACATCTTTATAGCCCATTTGGAGTAGATTATATTTTATTTTATTTTATTTTTTTCATATTAAATTATCTATAAAGCCTATTGTTGTCCAATAATAAAGACCATTTATATAGTTTTGTTTGGGGAACCTTTTGCTTTTTACAGGGGCACTATTTATTTTTTGACATTTCATTAATTACGGTTGTTTTTATTGCTTAAACAGACATTCTTACTATGAGCAGGCTTGTCTCTTGACAGACCTGTGACATGGCCTGGTTGCTTCACCTGCTCGTCTCCATGGAGATATATAGACATGGAGATATATAAGCGTAAAGCCATACTGTGGAACATTCCAGGCAAAGAAATAGCATCTCCATAGAGACCAGTAGATGGCGGCTCTTCCATTAGAAAGTTACATATGTGCACCTTTAAATGATCATAGACTATAGGCTAGTCTATTTACAGCATGTCTCCAGTCTGCGTTCTGCATTTCATTAAGACCCTCATTGAGTTCAACCACTCAACATCATAATTGGTGTTACTAAAATTTGAATAAAGTGATGTTGCTTAAATTAACATTTTCTACTACGTTCGTGACTTCCTTCTACAATTATTTTATTTTGAAATCTTCCCGGAATCTTCTTGCTGCAACTTGACACCGTCCCAGCCTCCGAACTGTCCGCTGTTCGTCAAACCTCAGCTCTGTGCACGTCCCCGGTGCGCGCTCCCGCCGCTGTTCCTCTCATCTCTCTCTCTCTCTCCCTCTCCTCTTTTACTCAGAGTTACTGCTTCACTTCTCCAAGGACTGTCTCCAAACTTTGTCTTTACGCGCGTGTGCCCAGAGCGCGCCGTGGACTTTCGGATAAAGTTGTTTTTTCTTGTTTTTAATTTTTGCGGGAAACTTTTTGTTGGACACTTTTGTGCGTCAGGACGATGTTATTGAGAGGAGACCAGCTGCCGCTCCAGTAAATCATGTGAGTAACGGGTTTAAAAAGTCTTTATTTGTGTAGAAAAGACGCTTAACTCCAACATTTAAAGTTTTAAAGTTAAAGTTGGGCACGTCTGCAAAGTTTGAGAGGCAATGTTACTCCCGATGTAAAATCAGTGGAGAAGCGGAGTAGGCGCAATAGTTCATGTCATGTCATGTCTCCAGACAGGGATGTAACGTTTTAAGTGTGGACAGTTGTAAATGTCCAGATGTTAGCTGAAGAAAAGATTAACTTAGAACAAAACAAAATTGTCTGAAGCCAGAAAAATAACTTTTTGGCTTTGTTTTAAGATCATGGGCAGTTGTCCATGAAATGACGCAAGTTATTGTAAAAGATTAAATGTAAGCTATTTAAAATGTTATAATTTGCCAGAAGTCCAGTCTGTATTTTGGTTGCTTAAAAATCCAATGTTTAATATAACCATAATATTTAATGGAACAACTGTTATATCAAGACGTTTTGTAGGCCCCTATTTATTTATTCACAATTTAATTTGTCAATTTAAGAGTTATCGCTGTTAAAACAAAGTTGGCACGTTACATTAAAATCTAAAACAAATACTTTGAAGCTACTTTAACCTTGCTTATTACTGTAGTTTGGCACTGAGCTGGAGTTAGGCCATTAGCTGATGGAAACTGTAATCATAGCTCAGTTGTGGTGTTTCGTCGCCTTTAAAATTCTTTATGTTGGCTTCTTCAGTCTAACCAAAATGGTGGTTTCATACAAACTCATAGTGTTTGCTTTGACTTCAAGTATTGGTCCAGCATATCCATGTCATGTCACTTTCTGGTGTTGAACACGTTTATTTCTTAAGCTAACGTCTGTACATGTAATAGTGAGAGTTAGTGGCTGGTCTAATAATAATAATAATAATAATAATAATAATAACAATGATAATAATGATAATGATAATAATAATAACAATAATAACAGAATCTTTAAGTTGTTTTCCAATTTATTAAATATTCATTCAATTTTCGGCCACTCCATTTGCAACTGCGGCCCCTTGATAACCATAACTTACAGTGATATAGCTAAGTGGTTAAATGACTAACCCCGTTTCTTAAGGACACAACAGCGGTATAGGATGTGGGTAGGGTTCAGACTGCTAACTGTGGATAGTTAGAGTGGATACCTTCACGTTTGCCCCTACTCTCTCTCTTATCTGTTCCTATGTTATCACCATCATGAGTTTTCTTATTTTGAAAGACATATCGTTCAGCTCAAATGCAGTAGCCTCTCAAAGTATTCTTCCTTCTTGGCTGGCTCACTGTTGTGTAAACGATATAATGATCTTGAATATCTTTCCCTTATACCTTACAGCCTAAACCCAAACATAGAAAGAGGGTCCTTTGTAAACGCGCTTGAATATAATCAGCTCTAATTTCCCATGTTCCACCTCTGGCTCCACTTCCACAGTTTGGGAATAGATGGATTGTGGGATTATCCAGTTTTTTTCCGATCCGGAGCGCTGCTGGGAAAGGCTGTTCCATGATGCCTTTGGCTGCCTATAGACTGTGCATATGTTTACAATCTACATCAGTCCCACTGTGAGACCAGAGGAGACGGAGAGGATTAGAACCAGGGAGAGTTTCCTTGAGGATGACTCTATACACTATAGTGATGGGGCAATAAAAGACAAGACAGAGAACTTTGTAAATGCAATAAGTATATTATCACTTTAGTCTGAAAAAATGATTTGAAATAGCACATTGCATAACTTTTCTAAGGCCACCTGCTTGTCTATGTGGAGATATTATTGTATTGCCTACATATTCCACAGTGTTAAACTTATACATCACATTTATTCAGCTACAATTGTTTCTATCCCTCTGCTTTCTTACTGTGGGCTTCTTGTCTTATGTATATTCTTACCTGGAGATAAGTGCCATTCTGTGGAACTTTCCAGACAAAACCTTAACATATCCATGGAGACACTAGAAAAGTTATGCCGTACCTTTAAGAACTAGTTAAGGCATGTATTTTTGGCATTTATTTATTTGGCATTTAAAGGTCCTATCTCACGTATTAAGTCATGTGAGGTTTAAGTCATGTTATAATGTTATTACCTCCTCTAAAAGATTGTTGGAGTTGTGTTTTGTTTCATTCTTACATGTTTGAATAACCCTGCATTATTACTATGTCTACATCTCCAAAGCTCAAAATGCTCTGTTCCATCTTGTGATGTCATGTAGTGGTAGTTTTCAAGTTAACAGCTACATTTTACCTTTTGTTCCGTAGAGACTGGCAATTCCAGGGATGAAATGACCGAAATGATTCTAGTGAAGGTGTATGGTGTTTAAAAACACAATGGAGCACTTCCTGTATTACCACATGACATCACAAGGTGGAAGAGAGTGTTTTCTGTTTGAGAGAAGAACTCAGCCTAAATATGCAGCGTTTGTGAGTTAAACTTGTGTGAATGAAAAAAAAACACAACTCCAGGTATGTTTTTGATGAGGAAACAGCATTATAACATAGATCAGAAAATAGCGTAATATGTTCCCTTTAAAGTATATATGATCATAAAAATGTACATTTGAACTTCAATAAACATAATTGGCGTTTAGGCCGGTTTTGCCGAGTCAAATCAGAGTGCGGCTCAGTAAGGATGCAGGGTCTACTTGTCTCAGTAAGGAGGTTGGGGGTTATATTCCTGATCTATTTAACTGACATGAGTAGTAAGTCCAAAGTAACCAATCAGATTCAATTTGTGTAACATGTATGACTCCACTCTACCTGTCCTGTTTGTGAATTGTATAAGTTTGAAAATGGCACTGAGACAATGAGCTCATTTGAACTCAATTAATCTGGTCAGTTTATGTCAACACTTCTGGACCGAAAGCTACAGAACTGGACAAATAGGTACAATGCAATTTCATCAATTTTTGGATGTTTCTACGCAACAGTGAAGTCAACTCATTCCTGTTTTCTGATGTCAAGGGGAAAATAAGTCGAAAACACATTTGGTCATGAATCCTTCACATCTCCAGAGAGTTAGGTAAAGCTTTGTCCACTCAAAAACACATTTGAATTGACTTAGATCATTTTAATTTTATACATTATTTAACTATGGTTTGATTTTGATGCAAGTTGTTGTTAAGCCTTTTAATCTTAAATTTGTCAAATATGTGTCTTTTATTTTTCTGTATACTATTTTAATTTCAAGATTGTCAACATTATAATTGTAAGAAAAGTCATGCAGTGTTTTCTATTAGCAACTTACAAATAGATAGAGATGTCAGTCCAAGTAACAGTTGAAAGAACCAGGATGTAGACTTCAGGTGTGGCTCAAAACTGGTATTGTTTGCTGATTTGATAAGTGGATGTTTGTATATATTTGCATTACTAAGAGATTAAACAGGAATTTGAATACAGCCTATTTACTTGTTATAACATGTTGTAGATTCAGTCATTTGTGTGAAGAAAAAAACTGGACTGAATGACATGCCCTGAACAATTTAAAAGGTATTTAACCATGACAAAGCAACTACCAGGGACAGATAAATGTAACCAATCAGAGACGTTGTTTGATGAGATATAGAAACAATTACCATAGTTGCCTTTCTGTCGTGATTCAATAGAAGAGTAAGAGGAGGGACTGAATAGGGATGTAACGATATGCAAATCTCACGGTATATTTATTGTGATATTGTGGAGACGCTAACAGAATTTAAGAAATTGTGGAGACGCTAACAGAATTTAAGAAATGCTAGTCTTTCCTTATATTACTGTTATATAGCAATGAATGAAAGTTCTTTATAACTGTTATTCCTTCATACTGTCTGCATTGAAATGGAACACAAAATCATGGTTTATGTGGTTTCCTCAGTATTTTAGCGATAAGAAGCTTATACAGCGAATATATTGTGACAGCCCACGATATTATTGTGAGACCTTTAACGATAAGATATCAGGATATCTCGTTTACTGTTACATCCCTACGACTAAACGGGCTGAGCTAGCAGTTCATTCATAACCGTGTTCTTCAGTGTTGGTGCAAAATCAGCTACAGTGCCTTTCATTTTACTGTAAGAGCCTTAGTTTTGTCTATATGATATTCTGGGGGGCTCGTCATTTTTGTATGTCTTTCCACATTTACAATAATCTGAAATGAATCATAACTCCAGCAGGATGAACAACAATGGCACATTCACATTAGTCGGGGTGTTGCTATGTTTACGTGCTGTGTTTCTCAGTCTCTGTGGCAGTACAGGGCCTGGTCTATGTTCTCTGGTGTTTTCAGACTTTTGCTGTGACCTTGTTGTGATGCACACTTTTACCCAATGAGGTGTTTATGGAAGAAATGTTGAATCAATAAATATTTTGTCTCAATATGGATAAAGTCAAAGGACTCCAACTTGCGCCTCATACTGCTTGGATTTTCAAGAATTTTTATGGACCTTTTCTGAATCTAGTATCTTAACACCTATGCCTCTGTATGCATTAAGTCATTAAAGGAGCACTGTGTAACTTCTGGGGGAAGGTCCACCACCTGCTTGTCTCGATGGAGAGATTATTGCGTTGCCTAGAATGTTCCACAGTATGACATTGCGCTTATTTATCTCCATGGAGCCAAGTAGGTGACAGGCCAAGTTATGGATCAGATCTGTGGATAGGCTAGCCCACACAGACTAAGAATACATTCATGCAAGCAAACAAACAATATCTCCATGGAGACAAGCAAGTGGCGGACCCTCCTCTGCTCTTTCAGATGTTCATTTGTTTTTGTCATTTTTGTGGTCCAGCTGATGCTAGATTTTGTGAATTCTTTAATGTGACATTAGCTTCAAATTATAAGTCAGAAGTTACATCCAGACTGTTACTCTTACTATTACCCCTTCTGTTTCACTGTTTGACTATTTGATTTTTGAACTTTCTGTTGGTTAAATTAACAGTTTTGATAAGCCCTGTGAGATGACTGCAGTTGTGATTTTGGGTAATATAAAATAAAAATTGAATAGTAGTTTCTCCAAATACCTTTTTACTCTTACATCTTGCCACTATTTGTACTTCTACTTGAAAAATGTTGTTTTGAAGTAACAGTATTCTTTCTTAAGTACCTCTTTTTGGCTTCTTTACCACCTCTCATTTGGTTGTACTAAAGATTAAAAGCAGATCCTTGCAATGATTGATGCTTGAAAACTGTAAAGTAAACTATGAGCCCTGTCCCAGTCTAAAGCCATCGACAGATTCCATGTTCCCTTTTCAGTTAGTTTGATGCTTTAGAGCTGTTATCAGAGCCACACAGAGCATCTTCTTCACTTCTATCAATGAGACACTTGTCTCATTTAAACCGCTCTCCTCTTCACTGAGAAGGTTAAACCCATCTGACGTCAGACTCAGAAGTGTCCAGGTCTCCACGGTGACCCATAGCTGGACCTGGTTCAACACGGCGTCTGGTTATTCTGAAGAATGTGTTTAATTAAATATGTGAGATTTTTTAGACCAGTGACATTAAAAGTCCAGAATTTGATACAGTATGATGGCTATACTGGCAAACGTGACAGTGCCAATTTGAACCTACGCCATACCTGTAAATTCCTATGCCAAGTAAATCCAACTTGTAATGTGTATGCAGACATCAGGCATAGAATGACATTATGCAGACCAGGTGAAGTAAGCAGACTTTTCATTATAGATCGCTCACACCCTCCAAAAAGTGGATTATGATGAACTAATATTGTCCCTGGTGCCATTTTGTTAACCAGGTAAAGTGTAAGACAGGCATCTGATTCAAAAGCCAAATTATATAAACTTATATGATATGAGATTCCTGATTATGTTTGGTTCATAAGCAGTTTAAAGGTACTGTACCTGATTTTTACTCTCATACAAACCTGAAAATCAGACCCAGTTCATTTTAAACAGTTTGCAGTGGTCCAGATGTATTCCTCACTTATACTTAATTATTCACTGCAATCCATTTATAAGCACGTTTCACAACTCTCAGACCAGCTCAGAGTTTTGCTCCCACTGTGATGCTAACCAGAACTTGGATGCTAACAGTACTCTTCCTCGCTCTCTGACAGTAAAACACTTTATAATTAGATGCAGACAGTACATAGCAGACTTATTTTGACCTGAAGAGCTGCTTATATAATATGGCTATACTAGGGCAGGACACATTTTGGGTACAGGGCCTTTAATGTGTTGTTTATGGATAGAAATGCCGTAAATAGACTATCGTTAAAAAGACATATTAAGTTTTTGGATATTTAGTATTTAACCAGTCCATTTTCATTCAAAAAGTAAAGATCTAAGTGACAAATGCTTAACTTTGATAAATATTTGATTAGATTATATTGAAAAGTATAGCTCCTGTAGTGCACATGCTGTGGTGCTCGTATAGTTCAAATGGCTGCACACTGTGATCTCATTACGCTCTTTAATCATTGCCTTATTGCTGTTATTAGAGTGGGATGTGTGTTCTGTACTGTGCTTTATGGATTTATAGCAACTAAATCATTTCCTCTGTGGATAAACAAAATATTCTGATTCTGATAGGGGTGGATAATAGTCGTGCTTTCCCTCGTCATCCCATGGTCCATAGAAATACATGTACAGCTGGTGAAGTGGGAATCTGAACGCTCCATAGTGAATGTGATGGATTCTTGACCATTGTTGGAACTGATGTAAGGCCCATAGCTGCTATAAAGGGACTAGCTCTAATATCTCGATGTATTTTTTTGGTTGGATTCAAATCAGTTATTGAAAAAGGCTTCAGGAGTCACATTCCACCTCAGAAAACTCAATTTAAGGAATAAACAATCAATATATAACTTATATTCATGGTCAATACAATGGTGTTTTTAGCATGGGGTAGATTGACCCACAAGACCTTCAAGCTTAGAGTCTTATTAATGGGTCACACTATAATATTTGGTATTGGGTTTATGTAGGTATACAGATTTTTTAAAACTTCCAGTAAAAAATACTACTTGTTAATTTGGGTCAATTGACTACAAGGCCCGAGAGCCAAGAAAAATTATAGTTTGGACATGCCTGAGCTAAACTTCTTGGACAATGATCTAAATTTCAACAAAATGTTGAAAGTAAGACTGCAATACAAACATATCCTTGCAAATTGGAATGCAGTCACAGAAAACCATGTGTGCAATTGTATAAGAAACACTTTTCACAGAAATCTCCCAAACTTTTTCAACATCGACCAGTTCATCCTTTCCTGTTCCCCGCCAGCTCGCAGCAGGTGTCTATAGTCTACTTTTAGAGATACATTTCTGACATTCTTCTGACCATCTCTTCTCCTCTGTCACTGTGACGTCCAGTATCTTTGGTTTTCAAAATGGCCGCCTGAGGCCAGTTCTGGATACATGAATCGGAGCCTTTATGTGGTCGGGTCTGTGGACTTGGTGGGCTCTGATGGGGGGAGGAGAGGGACCAGAGGAAGGACCCCGCGCTCCCACAAAGACTGGACTTGAGTCTGAATGTCAGCACATGCATGAATTTGTGTCTGTGCAGTGGACAAAAGCTCAGATAGACACTGTTCTGTTCTGATAGGCTTTTAATATTAATGCCATTTGCTGCGTGCGCACAAGTGCACCACAATGGAAAGGTGGGGAGGATCCAAAGATCTCTTCATTAAAAGTTTGGGGTTCTCTCCACAGCTTTTTGCTTTTCTTTCTGCACCTTTTGAATTATAAATCTGGGCTTCCATATTTCATTTCTAGTTATTTAAACAGAATGATGATAAAGTATTTTTAAGACTAAGAATAAATATTGAACTGCAGATGTTTTCATAAGAAAGGACAGAAATCCTGTACTTCACACTGCAGCGATGACTTCCATGTAAAATAGTGCATTTTATTAGCTGTTAGCTGGTAGGTCTGTGCTGTGAATTCTACCTTAACATGGGACATAAAGCTCTTCGTCTCTTCGGCAGCCACATCTCTGTCAGTTTGCCCCAGGGCAGCTGTGGTCACAGAAGTAGTTCACCATAACCAGAGGGAACAAGCAATAGACTAACACAAGATTATGTGAGTTTTTTCAAGCGCGACACAAATGTTATGTTATTATTTAAAGAGATTGGACCAGATCATGTACCACAAGATCTCACGAGATAAAACTGCCGCAAGATTGTGCACAAATGTGGAAAATGATTTTTTTGTGTGTGTGTGTGTGTGTGTGTATTCATGTTTGACTTAAAAGAAAGGTGGTCAGTTACATTTATTTATTATAAAATATGTCAAAGTCTGGGCTTATGGACGCTGTGTGTCTCCTCCTCTCTGAGTGAGAGAGATTTGTGGAGCCCATGTCATGAGGTGACTACTTGAACCCCTTTGATTTTTTTTTCTTTTCTTTCTTTTCTACATGTTTCTGTTTGAAGTGAAGGGGGGGTAGCTGCTTTCCCTCCTGTCGTGCTCTGTAGACCCAATCTGTGCCTGTGTTTGGTAAACATTAGAACAGTGTCTTTTTTAGGAAGTCCTCTCCATTTGTTTCTATCACAAACAAATATTTGAACTGTGATTATTTGAATTTACCCTGAAACTCACGATTCAAGTGTTTACAGTGAACAGGCCACAACTCCAGAGCCAAGCAAACAGCTCTGTCTCAGTCAGCTGCGTGAGCTTGTGAGTCAGTGCTTGTCTCCATGGAGATGTCCTTGCTTTGCCTGTAGGTTCCATGGTATGGCATTTAACTTATTTAAGCAATAAGCAGACAACATCACTAGACCAAGTTGCGTATTGTAAGAATGTATTGTTTTCAGTATATGTTTTAGCAGTGAAAACACCTGTAACTTAATGACATATTGTGGAGCTTTCCAAGTAAAACAATAATTTCTGTGTGTGCAGTGCAGCTTTAACTCTACAGAAGACATGGGTCAGATCATCAGTTAGATCTAAGTACTGCTAAGCTTTTTGTGCCAGTGTGATGATTTACTCATTTACAATGCCAGTGATACATTGCTCAACATGTGATTTCTTGCCCTAAGACAGTCTGGACTATCCTGTTTGTGAGGAGGGAAGTAGTGTCAGTGTTTGCTAAATAAAAGTCTTTGGTGGTTTTAACAACAAAACTCCTGCTGCTTTTCAGGAACAGGAGTTGTTGGAAGCATTATGGCTTATACAGCAGAGAGGACACGCTGGCATCTACTATGGAGAAATGTGTTTGTGTAATATAGGTTTGCACGAGTAAAAGTAAGTTATATAATCCTACTTAGTCACATAATTAAAAGTTGAGTTTAGTTGTTTAAGTTCTGAGGAGGAGAAAAAAATATATATATATCCAGTTTTGTATATTTGAACTTTGAACAGAATTATTAAACATAAATTGCAAGTCTAACTGCAATCCAAAAAATTGCATTTCGATATTTTTCCCAAATAGTGCTGCCCTAGCATTACTATTAGTGATTGGTTGAGAGGCAAAGTACCAAGTAACAAGCTGTGAAAGTGTATGAGTTCCTGGTTGAATGCGTGCGTGTACAGCTCAGTGTAATTGAAAAACACAAAACAAGATATGAAGTTCTTGAGACTTCTTGGTTTTTAAAAAATGACTCCTCTTTTATCAGAAAGTTAATGCAGATGCTATTGACATAAAACAGACTTTGAATTACAGACCTCACATATCACTGTCCACTGATGAATTACCGTTACACATCGTGCTTAGACCAGACCAGACGTGTCAATGACTTTATGCTTTTGAGGCACTACAAATTTTCTCACTGACAGAACACTGCACTGGTCAATGTGAAATCCATTCCGCTTTAATCATTTTATCATATTTAATCTCGGCTGTTTAAGGGCCAAGGTAGTCTCCAGTGACTAAGGCTAAAGAAATAGATAAGCAATAAATGCGCTGCAGCAGTTAGACATTTTATTTATTAATCCATCTATCCATCGATTTTCTTCCGCTTATCCGGGGCCGGGTCGGGGACTTCACCTCTCCCTCACCCCAGACACTTCCTTCAGCTCCTCCGATGGGACCCCAAGGCGTCTCATATTATATTAGCTGTAACTTGCACCCTTTGGGCAATCATGTTGTTCAATCAAATGAACAAGATCTCAGCATGAAAAATTCTTCTTTGTCTAATGACTCAGGTCTGGGATCAATACACTGCAAATTTAGCATGGACTAACTCTTATGATGCTTATTTAAAGGTACACTGTGATTTTTCTAGTGGAGAGTCCGCCACCTGCTTGGCTCCGGCTTACCTCAAATGTTCCACAGTATGGCATTAAACTTATATCTTTCATTTGTTCAATTTAGTGGTGTTCATTGGTCAAAAACATGTATCCTTGCTGTCAGTGAGCCCTCTTCTCCACAGATCTGACCTGTAACATGGCCTAGTGGCATCTCTTACTCGTTTCCATATATAGTTTGATTCCATACTGTGAAACATTCCAGGCAAAGCCATAACATCTCCAAGGAGACCCGAAATGTTACATAGTGCACCTTTAATAATAATGATGATGCCTTAGTCTTATGTAGCGCTTTTCCAGACGCTCAAAGTTGCTTTACAATTTTGTGCATTATTCATTCACTCCATACTCGGTGGTGGTAAGCTACTACTGAGGCCACAACTGCCCCGGGGCAGACTGATGGAATCGAGGCTGCCAATCTGCGCCATCGGCCCCTCTGACCAACACTTATGCACATACCACTTTCATAATAGGCGATGTGGCTGAAGTACCTTGTCTAAAGACACAATGACAGTTTTTGCCACTGGTACCACCTGGTATTCCCAGCGGTCTCCCATCCAAGTACTAACCAGGCCCGGCCCTGCTTAGCCTCTGAGATCTGATGAGATCAGGCTTTGATAAAGAGGTTTGGCTTTAATTCATAGGATGCTGTTTTCTGTGGTTTATTGAGGCGTGTTGTTTTTTTTTTTCTTCTATAATGTGTGCACTTCAAGCCTATGTAATCTGTCTAAGCAATGTTCCCTTACGTTCTGACGTGTGTGACCTTTGACCTTTAGGGGGTGCACTGCCGCAGGAGGAAGGTGGAGTGTGCGTGGAGTGTTTCCTCTGGTGCTGCTCTGGATGTGCCTCCACACAAATGGTAAGACACTGTTACTCTTATATTATTATACTTATTTATACTGAGCGCAGGTTAAGTCCCGGCAGTAAACAGGTGTCGTTCTCACAGCTCTTTACCAACAAAATAAACCAAACTTTTATTTTACCTAGTCGCCAAAAACACTCATTACAAATTGGGACTAAAGTGGCTCAAACCTAGACCATGCCAGGAGTGACTGCACCCATAATTAATAATTCCCATTCATTTTAAGTACGATGTGCCCTAGTAGACAAATTGTAAACGCAGCTGTTAGGATCAAAATGAGACTACAGTTTGCCGTCTGCATGTAAATATAAAGCATTTGTATTGTCCGCGAACCTGGAAGTAAGGCTGGCGCGCTGTTAGCATGCTAGTTGTTGTTAGCTTTACCAGAGCAGCCTCTGAAAGTCGTTAAAGGGCTTATAAACTCATCAATGTGAATAATTATGCTATAGGAATGCATTAGGAAAGTGAGTAAACAAGTGAGTACGCAAACAATTAAATGAACCCATAGATTTATTTCTCACATTTTTAAGACAGTAAAAATCTGGCACAGTGCCTTTAATTATGGTCAAACAATAAGTAGTAATAAGCTTTGGAATGTGTAATTTAATCATCATTTTCATAAGTTCTTGCATAAATCTTCATGAAACTTGCGATGCCTGGTTCCCGTTTCTGCCCTGTTGCTTGTCTGCGTCTTAGACATAACTCACTCTCACAATAGTTGGATTGTGGAGTGCTGTGAGTGTGGGTGGTTTTATCATTTATCCAGGCCTGTGCGTCTCTATCTCTGTGCGGACACACCAGGAAACAGTGGTCAGGACAAAGCATAAATCAGGTTTATAGTGGAGAGACAACAACATGGTGGAACCGCGGCGTGGATTTGAATCAGCATGGCACTTGGTTATTGGTTATTTTGTCATTTTCAGTTAGATTTAGTGTTTCGTGACTTGGGTACGGCGAAATAATAACAACACATTTATCATTGCTTCGTAGAAATACTGAATCAGCCACAGAAACAAAGAACTGTTGAGGAAATGGTTACGTGTGGAAGGGCATCTGGCATAATACGGGATTCAAGGTGCACTAAGAGATCAAATCAAAGATGAAAAAATTACCCATAAACAAATGACATTTACGTTTACATGTATAATGGCTACATATATAAATTAAAGGTTCACTACGTAACTTTTTCTGGTGGAGGTTCCGCTAACTGCTTGTCTCCATAGAGATGATATAGCTTACAGTGTTTTACAGTATGACATTCAACATTTATTGAATTACATTTTATACTGTGAGCAGGATGGCCTCTCCACAGAACTGACACATAACTCCACCTGGTGCTACAGAGATAGATATGTGTGCTGCCATAGCATTTCAGGTAAAGCTATAACATCCATGGAAACGAACCTCTCCTCCAGAAAAGTTACATAATGCACCTCAATCAGACCATACCAGCGAGTATCGTAAAATGATCATTTTAAAATACATTGTGAAGAAAAGCAACACTGATGTATACGTTTTAAAACCCTGTCCTGTATATTTATAAGTGTCTAGTTAAAATATTTAAATGTGAAACTAAGAATGTGCCATTGTTCTGAATCTGAGTTGAGACACTGACCACAAACCTCAAAACCACCAGAATGTGGCTCTGCAATTTTACACACAGCTGTGAGAACAACACAGGGATGCACTTTGGTTTATATATGATTAACAATTATCCCAAAAATGCTAATTAGACAGCAATTGGAATGTACTGATTAGAATACATTAAAGTGCACTTGGTTTAGTATGTGTTGATTTAAGCTACGGCGGATGACATGACTTGACTGTTGCTAATGTTATCATAGTTTTCATATCGTTCATGTTTTTATTTACTCATTTATTTGCTGTTGCATTTTGTTTATCATCATGTCATACAGTATTTTTATGTTATTTCTGCTCTTTGGGGAAAATGACACTCAAATTAAGACTACAATACAGATACACTTGAGATAAAAGTGATTATACATTTCTCTTTTATTTTTCTGATTGGTCTAAAGTAGCAAATTTGATACCATCCCATACTTTTACACTAGTACCTGAATTATTCAAGTATCTGATTGTGTGGCGTTGTCCCGAAAAGCAGATGTTACTGACTGTACTATGAATTCTCACTTTCTTCTGCGTTTTTGCCTCTGCATGTTGCCATCATCGTTTCATTTGTGTTGTTTATTTCTAGATTTTTCCTCATAATCCTTTTCCACCCTCTCTTTAAAGCATGCCGCTCCTGTTTGTTAATGTCATTATTTAACCAGTCTGATGTCCAAACACAATGACCTCACCAAACATGTACATCATTTCACCATTTTATTTTTATATTTCATTCACACATTTGTTCACATGATTTTGTTTAGTTACCTCATCCCCACCAATGCGACCATGTGATCATTGTACCATGGAGTTACAGGTGTTTGAAAATCCACGCACATTTCAGAAATAATACAAATAATTATATCACAATATCACAAGGACAGAAAGGTCTAAAATATCGTTCATGTGCTGTATGGTTTGCTCAGAATGAAAATACTGTAATATGGGGCGACAGTAGCTCAGTTGGTAGAGTGTTTGTCCGCTGATCCGAAGGTTGGCGGTTTGAATTACGCTCTCCGCATAAACATCTGTTGTTTTTGCTGTTGCTGTGTCCTTGGGCAAGACACTTAGCCTCTCGTGTCTGTGTACACTGGTGTGTGAATGTGTGAATGGGTGAGTGGTTCCTTGATGTAAAGCGCTTTGAGTGCCTTGAAGGTGGAAAAGCGCTATATAAAAACATGACCATTATGTTACAAAATATAGTAAAGCAAAGGAAGAAAAAAAAGGTCATGAAATGTGGCTGGAGATGGTTTCCATGGAGATGTGGTTTGTTATTACTATTTTCCACAATGAGGTATGAATGTTTGATTTAGTTTGACGTTCCAGTTTCCTTGTTTATTTATTCATTCATTTATTTTCGGCTTTCTGGCTGTTTTTGGCGCACTTTCGTTCATGACTTTTGACATGGAGTGTGGGTGTGGAATTGTCTAGTCTTAATTAATTAGAGTTTTAGATTTGCTTCAAGAAGTGAAAAATGCATAAATCTTATAAAGAGTTGTATAGTTCCACATTTGTGCAAATATTAAATGTAATTAATGGACCCATCATCTTAGTATAGATTTATTAGCTTGAAAATGGAATAAAATGAAGTGCTTCAAGAGATGAGAGAATATCAATGATGTACAGTTATGTTATATATGTTTTTCCCATTTGAATGAACCATATGCTCACAAAGACAGAGTTTACAACATTTTATGAAGAAGAAAAAAAAAAGTTCTATCTTCAGTCAACATTTTTATCAGACAAATCCAAAAGTTTGTGATTGACTGGTTCTGGTCAGATGTTTACACAACAGAGCTAGAGCTGTTTCATACTGTTAGTATTGAGCTGTTTAGCCTTTAGCTCAGAGTAGTCTGGCTGTGAGAAATTCAGTGAGATAACAACCTATTTCTCTATATTTTGTTTATCTTAGTGTTGTTGGGTTTTTTTTGAGGTCTGACATTCAACCTAAAAATAAACTGGCTTTTGCTGCTGTCATTAATCAGTAATTAGTGCATCAGTAATAAGTTATCATTAAACTGTATATTTGTGCGTTCTTCATATTCTTCCATGTTTGTTTTGATATGGGTTAATGGGTTAATGGGTTATTCCATTGTCAATTTTCCACCTACACAGAATGGAATTTTAAACTTTTTTCCCGGAAGAAGATCTATCCTTATGCCATCGGTAAATGATTGGACCAAAACATTAGATACAATTTTTTTTTGCATTTTAAAGCCATGTTCTGTAGTCTTCTGTAGTGTTGTAGTCTTCCTTGGTTATGTTCAGTGTCACATCTTCTCTACTGCAGAAAGAGGGGAACAGAGAAGAGAGAGAGAGACAGAGAGAAAGAGAAAGAGCGAGAGAGGGAGAAGGAGAAAGGTGGAGAAAGTGTGTCTAATGTATTTTCCAGTGCACAGCCGCCTCGGGCCCAAACCAGAATTGTAGCAGTCATAAAGTTCTCACCACACACGGAGAAGAGGCTGAGTACAGAACATATGGCTCTCACCATTAACACTGTTTTGAAATGCCTACGGTAAATCAAGATAAGTAATGTTGCATAAAGAGTTCTAGCTTATTTTGTTCTCTCAGCTATCAGTAATCAGCCGTTTGTAATTTTCCAATCTAAGGCGTAAAGGTAGCCCCATCACAACTGACAGATGGGTCAAGTTTGGTTCTAACCTTATCTCCAAATATAACCAAATATAGGGATGTCAAGGTTGTTTGGTTAATTGATAATTGTGGCGATAACTGTCTTCCAGTTGTTAAGCAAAAAAAGAGTTAGAGCTTATTTTGCTCTCTGAGCTATCAATAATCAGCCGTTTGTATTTTTCCAATCTAAGGCGTAAAGGTAACTGATAACTGTCTTCCAGTTGTTAAGCAAAAATAATACGTCTTTTCCATACAATCTATGCTCCACAAAGTTTCTCTTTTGTCTAGCTCATTAACTTTATTTTATCTTTCCGAATGTCTGATTTCAAGCTGACCACATACTAGAAGAAAGGCCACAGAGAACGGTAAATCAATTGAATGAGGATGTTACAGTATTAATGGAGTCAATAATCGTAAATCCTGATGTTTCTTCTTACAATAAAAGCAACAAAAACATTTTATGTGACAACCTACAAGGACAGTCATTCCTATCCTTATGTCCGCTCCCCCATGAGCTATACTGCTTCAAAACCACACAAAATGGCTACTCTCACCACTTTCTATTCTATTCTACTTTTTATTTTCTTCATAATATGTCCAAACTCCCTCTTATTATTATTTAGTAAGCTGCTGCTGCTTAGTGTTGTCACAATACTAAAATTTCAAACTCGATTTCTATACTAAGGAATAGACTCAATACTCAATACCGATTCTGATACCTCAATGATAATTAAAAACACAATAGAATGTGATTTTCTACATTAAATCATGGTGCTTTTTATATTACCATACGGCCTTATATCTGTGTAATCCCTCAGTCGTCCAGGTAGGTTCCATAGTGGTCCATGGCCGTATAGTACTAGTCTATGTGTCTTATAGTTGTTCAGCTTGTGCAAGATCATTCTGAAGCTATTCAGCTATTCCGTGAATGTGACTTTTTTAGTATCAATACCTGCTCCAATTAGTCTAATCTGATTTTCGATATGTTTTTGATACAACCCCACTGCTGATAACAATATGTATTTGCTGAGAAATAAAACGTTGGTCCTGGTTATAGTCTATAGTCTTTGTATTCCTATTTTTCAGGTTTGTCCCACATATTCAGGTCACATTTTTGCCCCTCTGCTGTGTTCGTTCAGGCCTGTCCTCTCTCCTCCTCTGGGATGCCTCTGTAGATTATCTCTCGTTGAAAGATGGAGGACAGAGTGCACCTGGAGACACTCAAAACTTCTATTCTACTCCCAAAACCTAATACACCCGTCCTCATTTACCCAGTCAAAACGCACCACTCACTAAAGGGTCTTCATGAAGCTGGATTATACAGATGAGTATTCGTTTAGAAAAATCGATAATCACTTATAGAAGATTTCGATTCATTTGCGAATAATCCCGGTTGTTCACATTGCCAAATTTGCTGTAGATTGAAGGGAGACTCTGCTAGGGCTGCTCTTTGTCACCGGTTCTGTTCATTGTATTTATGGACAGAATTTCTACCAGAGGAGCTGGAGGAAGTGTCTGGGACCCCCCCGACTCAGCCTCAGATAAGCAGAAGAAAAGGGATGGATGGATAATAATTAATTAGCTTCCTGATTGGCCAGTGCTTCCTCTAGTAGCAGGCGGTAGAAGGAGTTGGTGAAGATCAGAGCAACAAATAGTTTTTAGCAGACATGGAGACAATACCAGAGATACAAGATTTACACTGAACATATGTGAATAAAATGAAACACAACTTTTGGTGAAGAACTTCAACAAATTAGCCCAAAATATGATCAGCCTCAAAAATGCTCTAGCAAGACTCATGTAGCTGTTCAGTGCTTCAAAAGTATACTATAACTTAACCTTGTCTATTTTTCTTCTTACTAGGAAAGACAATGTGTTCTTATCTTAAGTGGTGAAAAAAACAATAGAAATCCCAACCCACAAGAGTGTCCCATATTCCCAAATTGATGATGTTAATTATCTTGTCATATGAATCCAGTGGTGTGAGAACATGCCTCTAAATAGTTCCCTTAAGTGTGTTTTCTCAGCTGTTTGCTCCGGTTCAGATCAGATTTAAACGTCTTTGGGAAACTCCGTCAGTCCGAGTCGCCTCTGGTGGTTTGAACCTGTCTGGGTGTTTTTGATGGAGTGTTCTATTCTTTACACTGGCCTCATATCTCTGTAGACAGAGCTGACCACACATTCTGACAGATCAACAGGTTTACACAGCTGGACTGGCTTCACTAATATTTAATAATACTGTATATATGAAGTCATAGCAGTTGTGAGTAAAATGCAGTGGTGGGACGTCGCAAAGTAAAAGTAGTGAACTGTACTTAAGTATACATTTTTGGTATCTGTACTTAACTTAAGCGCATTTTTAAGTGGATACGTTTTACTTTTACTTTAGTACATTTGAGAGCAGGTATCTGTACTTTCTACTCCACTACATTTTTGAAAAGTAAAATCATTTTTTATTATTGTTTGAGGCCTGCTGAAAAGGCTGACGGGTTTGCTTTTATCAAGGTCATAATTTTCCCAAACAAAACAAAAATATACAAATGAAAACAGCCAGAAAAAAACTTGATTCAATTATTTTTGCTGAACAAAATTCAGCACAAATATTCATCAAAATCACTACGTTTGAAGCTTCATTAGATCTCAGAATCTGCGAAAAATACTTTTACTATTTACTTTTTAAGTACATTTTTAACCGGGTACTTTAATGCTATATTTTTCATGTGATACTCTTACTTTTACTTGAGTATTGTTTTCCTCCAGTATCTGTACTTTTACGTAAGTAACAAAATTGAGTACTTCTTCCACAACTGCTAAAATGCCATAAGATGCAGTAAAATAAGCGTATTGGACCATGTAATTAGAGGGTTTTTTTTAATGGTTAATTTTATGTAGACATTTCAAGTAAATCCTGTTCTTTGTTAAGTGGACCTTTAATGTAGTCCTATTGTTAAAACTGACAATGTGCCTTTATAGCGAGGACACGGCAGAACCAAGACATGTCCCCATTAAACACATATATGTGATGAATTCACTTGTTTCACTTCCGTCCGTGTGTTCTAATGATGAAATTGCACAAAACCCTTGTACGAACTTAACTTTAAAATAACCAATTAGAAAAACTGATTCATTTACAGTATGTGGGTTATAACCTATGTGAGATATTTTAAAGGGAAAAGGAAACTATTGCTAACTGTAGTTTTAGTTATCTTTGCTCTTCATGAGTTTCAGAATGATGAATAATTAGGACGGTTGCCACAGCAACTATTTAACTAAAACAAAATATCTTCAAAGGTCCTCAAAATGTTGCCAATAGCAGGAAGTTGAAACTTATGAACTGAAATACAACTTGGATCTTTATGGCGTAAACCAATGAACTGGTTGGAGTCCAGGGCAAGACACCAATGTTAAACCACTGTATGTACAGATTCAAAACTGCTTATTCATTTCTGTCCTAAATCTAAATTTGCCCCACCCACTTTTGCTGTAAATGCAACTAAACCACGCTTTCTTTGTGGTGGCACTTCTGGTTAAGTGGGAATACTGTTAATTTCAATAAAGAACTTGGGAAACGTTTCACTGCTAGAATCTGATATAAAGTCGGTTGATTTATGTCAAATGTTCAATGTTTATGTGACCAACAAGTCAACACTCCATCGATTCTCTGGGAGGCTTTAAAACAGCTTTGTAGTCCCTACAGAATTTATTTACTGTAAAGATCAGCAGCTCCTTGCAAAATAATACAACCCAAATGACGACGGCTGTGCCCACAGCAACTTCCAGAATAAGGTGAATACCAGTTCTAAAATCAAGTGCTTTCCAACACTATTCAGGAAAGATCTATCATTTCTGTCAATTTTGTCAATTAGTATTTAGGTATCGATATTTTTATAACTCTACTGACCTTATCCCGCCCCGCCCATTTTTGCCCTAAATGTGATTAACATTAACTTTCAGTTCCACTTCCACTTAAGCAGGAATCCCACTCATTTCAATGGAGAATATGGGAAAAGTTTTGCAGCTAAAACATGATATAAATTAGGTTGATTTGTATTAAATGTTAAATTTTCATGCGCATCAAGTCAACTGCACTGATGCCCCATGCAAAATAATACAACGATGGCAGTGCCCACAGCAACTTCCTGAATATGGTGAATACCAGTTCTAAAATCAAGTGCTTTCCAACACTATTCAGGAAAAAAATATAATTTGTGTCATATTTATCAATTATATTCTCAATACTTTACAACTTTATAAACTATGGCAATAGTTTAAATACAGCTTTTGTAAGTACAGCATCAACCATTTAATTTTTTCTTGCCTGTAATTATAATAACTGAGACATTACACATGTATTATAAAAGTGTTAATAGAGTCAATTAGCAGCTGAAGAATCGCACTGACGTAGGAAGTGAGGTGTGAACAGGAGTGGGGCTGATGTCACTTCACACTCTTACCATTATAAACAGCCCCGGGGCTTTAGGGCTTTTCTCATGGAGTTATGGTTTACTGGAAGCTGGATTTCATGTTTGTGTAAGCGTCATGTTGGTGCGGACATACTTTATTGCTCTTGTTGTCACTAAAGGAACGCTGGAGACCTCACAACATGCCGTCAGTGAGCATAGCCGATGCTTCCATTTTGTTTTTAATATTTTGTTGTTGAAATGCGCTGGACAGATTTTTTTCTCCATTTCACAGTAGCTAGATTTTGAATGCACTTTGCTGAAGACAGGTGCGGATGTTGGAATGTAGTGGAAATATTTTAAGCGCAGAGTTGTGTAAAAGGAGAAGGCCAAACTGATCAGAACTACCCAACTGGAGCGGATTAGACTCTGAGAAAGTGTTTATAAGGGTGCATTATGTAACTTTTCTAGCCACTTGATTGTCTCCATGGATATTGGTTTGCCTGGAGTGACTCACGGTGTGGAAACCTATCTAGCATTTATTGCATTTCAGGTGCAATAAGTGGTCCAAACATGCCTGAGAGAAAATTCTAGACTTGCTTTTGCCTTTTACATATTGTTCAACTAAATGACATATTCTGTGGGCCAACATAGGGGAGAGAAAAGTTATAAACCAACATAGGGGAGAGAAAAGTTATAAACCAACATAGGGGAGAGAAAAGTTATAAACCAACATAGGGGAGAGAAAAGTTATAAACCAACATAGGGGAGAGAAAAGTTAGAAAATGAAAAAAACCAGATCATAGTTTGTGGTGATGTGACTCTGACATTCCCTGCATTGTACAGAACGTATATAAAATGCCATCCTACCCATTGGGGCTGGCAGTGCCTCAGTTGGTAGAGTGGGCGTCCTCTGATCCAAAGGTCGGTGGAATACTACTGTTGTGTCCTTGGGCATGACACTTAACCCCCTACATCCCCAGTGTCTGCGTACACTGGGGATGTAGGGGGTCACATGTGACCAATGTGAACATGAAGTGTATGTAATATTTAGATTTTAAATTCCATAAACACGGCCTGACTGTGTCCACAGATATGAGCTAAACATGTTCAGCTCAAACTATCTTTTAATGGTGATTTATTCTTAATTGTAAAAACATTGGGCATAATGACCATGTTGTTTATATTATATTTTTGGTATTTTGGTTCTCAAGATGATTTTCCCATCAGAAAGCAGAATGAGCCTCTCATGTGAGGCTCCCATTTGGGTTGCCAATACTGAAATCCAGTTAGTTTAAACTTAAAATCTTGATCTGAATCCTCACGACCTAAACCCCAGCAGCCAATCATTAATCTGTGCTAGTGCAGGGCTTTTTTATATATTCAGAAGGAGAAAAACTTGTATGTGTCCTCTATAACTAGCTTAAGGTACTGGCAATGTACTCAGTTGTTGCCAGTGTGTGTGTGTGTGTGTGTGTGTGTGTGTTTGGGTGTGTGTGTATGTATATGTTTTTAAAAATGAAGACTATAAATAGGTAAAAAAAGATGATGAGGAAGGTGACTTGACCTGTATTTTGTGATGAGCTTGCATGACAATTCCAGGATCTAATTGTTGTGTGTCAACATTGCATGCTAACGTAAACGCCATGACGCAGGAGCTGTGTTTGTCTTGAATAACTATCAATATCTTGTTTACTCTTAATGACTTTTAAATGGAAAAAAAACATTAAGATCTCGTAATGGGTTGCCACCAAAAGCATCAACATTTAGATAGTGCTGCGTTCAGGATAAGAGCGTTTTCAAAGTAATGAATCCGTAGCTTTGTGGAAATGGATAAATTGGTGCTGTTAATTGGATGGCAGCAGATTCAGAGCCAAGTCAAATGGAGCCAAATTGCAATAAGTCAAATAGACGCAGAATAATCATCACGTATTTCAGAGGTTGTCGTATGTAATTGTCAGTTAAAATGTTGACTGGATTCCTTACAAAGCAGTTTATGCAAAAGAAAAATCGAAAGAAGCTTATTTTTACGGTTTTAAAGCAATCGTGTAAAAGAAAAAATATATATCTTTTGCATACAGTTAAGTTAATATTCAGTTGAAAGTTGGGCAACAGTAGCCCAGTTGTGTTTGTCCACTGATCCAAAGGTTGCCGTTTCGTATCCGGATCTCGACATAAACATTATTGGTTGAGCAGCCAGCTCCACTGACGCACAAGTTGACGGTGCGATTCCAGCTCCCACACATGACTGCTGTCGTTGTGTCCTTGGGCAAGACACTTAACCCCCCTCGTCCCCAGTGTCTGTGTACACTGGTGTATGAACGTGTGTGTGAATGGGTGAGTGGTTCGTTGATGTAATGCGCTTTGAGTGCCTTGAAAAAACTGGACATAGATGAGTTTTGTGCCATAATGTGGAAGATTATAGGCAAAGGATTACCATGGAAACAAGCAAATGGAGGCCCTCCTCCTGGCCAAATAAGAGTCAAGTTTGTGGAGATGCAAGCTTGCTCATAGTAACTGTAAACTTCTCCACTACCCGCTCTAAGAAGGTGATCTAAAAGGGGTTACACTCCTCCATGATGAGTCAAGTTGGAAGTCAAATGCATAGTGTATCTTTACATTGGAATCTCTTACTAAGCCGATCTCTGTTGCTCCATCCTTCGATAAAAAATAATCCCATAGATGTCACATTTCCTCTCTTGTCATTTCAGTATATTAAACAGATACAGTTACTATTTCATGTGAGCATTTTGATTTCTCTGTATAATGTAGAGACACTGGTGCTTTGAGGTAACTGTGCACAGATGGGGCCCCTGCTGCTAAAGTAACACACGACAGGGTTTAAAGCAACAAAGAAGTGTGTATTTGAATAAAAGGCCCTTCACTACAGGAGGTCACTTCACTGGGATACGGAGACACAGTAGAGGATGCTGGGATTGCTGAGTTTGGAGATCAGAGAATATTATGACAGTGAAAGCGGTAAAATCAATTTC
>KN471202.1:4155-19264 GCA_000787095.1 Periophthalmodon schlosseri
CAGAATCTCTGTGTGAGAATAAAATTGATTACCAATTACATTAACAGTCCTAACTTTTTATTTTACGGTGAGGGTTTTGGATTTGGACGGTAGAGCTGAGAAACGTGTCGATGGCGTGTTGTTAGACTATAAGGTCCAGCTGCTGCTTGCCCTTTACAATCAAACACATGTGAAGGGGCGGAGCTACTACTTAGTAATTAAAACGTCGAAAACCAGTGAGGCAGGAAAATGAACAGGCTGCTCGCTGTGAATGGAAAAAAAAACAGTACAAGCGCAGAACGAAACAGTTTGAGTTTGGATTTGTGAGCGTAACATATTAAACCAAGATTTCATTTCTTACCAAAACATTGCGATGAGAATCTCAGGTTATTACATCATCCTCGTGTACTCTTCCTCCCAGGGTCCGTGCGCAGAAACTCCACAGCCAACAGCAGAAGCAGTGCTCTCAGTGCCAACCATCGGATAGCGGACAGGGACTACTTGGGCTGGATGGACTTCGGCCGTCGCAGCGCAGAGGAATACGAGTACCCGTCATAAGAAAGAGAAGACGAAAGGGAGAATCGCAAAACTAAAATCAAGCTGGCTCTTCACTGTCTCACAATAAAACGTTTATTTATGATGTATTTGTTGTACATTGGTTTGTAAAACTGTAACGATGCAATATACACATATGCCAAATTTTGCAGGAAACTCTAACGTTTTGTCCGTTTGTTTCTAGTTTCTTTATGATTTCGGGTGGTGAGATTTGTGCTGGTGACAGTGGGGCTGCTGGGTTTCACTGGACTCAATAAAAGAGGAAAATGTATATTCTCGTGGTGGTTCATTATTTATACACACACAGTTATTCAAGTGCATTCGTTCGTTATTTATAGCAGGGCCGTCGACAGGAATTTCGGGGCCCGGGGCAAGAAGCCTCGCATGGCCCCCCCTATTATATAAATCCAATTCTGGACCTCAAAGTCAACCCCTTTGCCCCCCCCCTCGACTTCCCTGATTTAAAGCAGACCTATTGTGTCTTGTGTCTCTCTATAGTTATAATATAATACACCCATCGATCATTATGTTATAATTTGCACATTTTAAATCACAATATTCATCTAAAACGACTTAATAAAAGAAACGAGACTTCTGCGTTAGAAAACTGCGATGCCCAATGAGAGCTGACGTCACCAGAAACGTTCCGCATTTCTGATAATGTACGGCCCGCCCCAGCCCACCCCGCACAGAAGAATCTATTTGTACAACCCGCCCTGCCCTGACCCGTAATCATTAAACACACTGTAAAAATACATCAACAAATGCAGCTTTATTTTAGCGAAAAACATGCTTGAAAACAGACATAACGGGAGTGAATCTGTCAATGTGATGAACCAGCTGCAGTTTTCTTTCAAGACAAAATAAAACCTCATCTTCCGTCTCCAAATCACTTCTTTTTGGCTCCGTTTACTGTGGCAAATGGTTGTAACTGGCTAATGTGGCGCGCGTCGGTGGCGTCAGGTCATAGGTCAACTGTGCCGGTTACGTGCTTACGTAAACTTTATTATCAAACATAATCAAATATAGGCCAATGTAGTTGAATATTAGTTTGTTTTAAAATATTTTATAGGCTATAGTGATAATAGCCTACATGTTTTTCCCGCCTCAACTCGTCCCGCAATAAATCTATATAAAGATCACACTAGCAAACAGCGGATTTTGTTCATTTGGACCAAAATGATTATGCGACACTGCCGAATCCTACGAGTATCATCGATTAAGAAAATAAAACTGGAGAACGAAGTGTGTACATCATAATGGGCGCGTACGTCACAGTGGGCGTGCACCGGTGGAGGTGAAAACAGGGACTGATCGGCAAAATGGCGTCTTGAAAATAAGAGATTAAAGATTTACTCATACATGAATCACTCCAAATACAACTTTGAGAGGGACAACGAGAAGGAAACAACTAGAACACGGTTAAAAGCTCTGAGAAGTCCATTTTGACGAATACATTACAAAACAAAAATGTGCAGACCCTGTACGTGAGATCGCTGTAGTTGTTCGGACTGTGCTAAAGCGTTCACCGCTTGGGCCCGTGACGCTGACTGTATCTATTATATGGACCTTGTTGTTCTACAGAATGACAGCGATAAAAACATCACCTCATCCTTTTTAAGCACCTCCGCCCGAAGGAAACGGGCTCCGTGCACGACAGCGCCTGGCAACCTCACTGTTAGCGTCACTACTTCCTGTCCAGTTTTATCTCTGAGGCTGATGCTGAGTCACGCTAAAAGGAATAAATATTTAAAGATGAGGCAGTGGACAGGGAGCTGGTTAGGGGTCAGGGGTCAGAGGTCAGGGGGTCAGGGTCAGACAGTGGACAGGGAGCTGCGGGTGGATGTTAAACACTACACAAATAAAACGAATACTTCACCAGAGACACTTCTGTGTTTAGAAAGAGACATGTTTGTGTCTCAATGCTAACGCTAATGCTAATTTTGAGGCATAATAAATATTAAAACAACACAAACTGAAGTATTCTACGTATAAAAATAATCGGGTAGTTTTTATTTTAATTAATTAGAATTTGAATAGGTTGTTTATTTTATGTTTTCCGATTTTAATAAAAGTGACTGTTAGCTTTGCGACACAGTGAGCTAGCTAGCGTGCGGCTGAGTCTTCTATCAGTTTAAAATACTATTAATCCACAGGAGACAGGTTCATTTGGTTCGTTGACAACTCTATTTTCCAGAGTCATTGTGAGTTAGGTCTATTTATTTAAGAGACTTCATTAAGATTACATTAAGCCATCGTACTTTTAAATCATCTCTGTCACGGACTGCAAAATAAAATACAATTGTACAAGAAAGATGGTGAATACATGGACCTGTGATTCATGTGTTCACCCAGACTCATGTATCAGCCTTTACTCCCCTGTATGTCTATAGCACAGGTGCAACTGGACAAGACCATAGTGATGTTAATGCAGAACAAACCAATTACGCAAGAGTCGGGCTGCAGATCTCCACCCTGAGGGCCCTACCCCTCAGGCTCAGACCTCCACCCAGAGGATCCTACTCCTTAGACCTCCACCCACATGTTCCTCACCCGCTCCAGACACCACATCACCCCGTCCTCAAACAACTGCACCGGCTCCTTGTAACAATACCGCATCCAATACGAGATCCTCCTCATCACCGACAAGTCCCTCCAAAACCTGGCTCCTCCCCCACACGCTGACCTCCTCCGTCAGCACCGTCAGCACCGTCAGCACCGTCCCACCCCCTGCCTCAGATCAGCCGACACCAACCTCCTCACTCCCTTCATCGTCAGTTCATTAAAGATCGGCAATTCCGGGGCTGAAATCATCCAAATGGTGGAGTTTAAAAACACAGTGGAGCGCTTCCTGTATTACCACATGACATCACAAGGTGGAACAGAGTTTTTTGAGAGAAGAACTCAGCCTAAATCTGCAGGGTTTGTGTGTTAGACATGTGCGAATGAAACAAAACACAACTCCAGGTCTGTTTGCGACGAGGAAACGACATTAGAACATAGATCGGAAAATAGAGTAATATGGGACATTTAAAGCTGTAATGGTTAAGGCTGAGAAACGGGTTTGGGTCAACTTTTGTAACGTCCAGGAAACAGCAGACTTAGTTGCTGTCGTTGTGTCCTTTGGCAAGACACTTAACCCTGAAGGTGGAAAAGCGCTATATAAAAATGTGATCATGGGTCCAAAGTCCAACTTACAACAGGTTTTATAAGGAAACATAACATATACAAAGGAAGGACCGGATCAGAGAGGATCATGGGAAAAGTTGGTGGTTTAAGAAGCCAGATAAAGACTCTGAGATCAAAGAGCCTCGCAGGGAAGCCGGAGAGTGTCTTCAAAAGAGCCGGAAGATCGTTATGAGCAACAACATCCCAGTTAAACGCTGAAAAAGTCTGAGTTTGGGAGAAACAGAAAACACTGAATTATTGATGAAGTCTAACTGCTGCTGATTCCACGTCCATAGGTGCTGCACAGGGCCAAGGAGAGTTAGAAATGTGTCTGAATCTTTGAGGTCGTTTGGTGTAAAAATCTAAACTAATGCTTCAAACTCAAACATGTTTTAGTTAAGGACGAAATGCTAAACGGGAGGAGTGAAGGCTCATCCCAGAGACCAACTTCATAAACTAGAATATAAAGCCTCGTTTACGTAAGGGTCTGAAACGGGGTCCGGGGCGCTTGGGACCTGGGGCCGGCTCACGGGGGGAGGTGCTAGTCACGCCCGGGTACATGACATCGCAAGTTGGAACAGAGCGTTTTAAGCTTTGGAGATGTAGACAGACTAATAATAAAGTTACTCAAACATGTGTGAATGAAACAAAACACAGCTCCAGGTCTGTTTTTGAGGAGGAAACAGCATCAGAACATGACTTGAAGCTCATAAGAGTCAGTTTTGCCTAATATAGGATCGTTAAAGGCAGGGGCGGCCCCGCCTATAAACCAAACAAGCCACTAAAGTATTGACTAAAAGGCAGGGCCGGCCCAGCCTATAAGCAGACTAAGCAGCTGCTTAGGGCCCCGAAACCACCAGAGGGCCCCCAAGAGCCCATACATTTCTATTGAAAATAATATAATTTATAAAGTTTTACTGGAAACGGGGCTTGTGTGTTTACAGCAGCCTAAATATCCCTCTCAAACAATTACATTTATTTTTTTATCTATAGTAGCAAAATGCTGCTGCTGCCTGCATTAGTTTTTGAGCCGGGCATAGGTGTGGGCAGCTATGTGTTTACACTGGTGCAAGGACCCCTTCCCCTGATGTTGGTCATTTAAAAACGAATACAAATGTTCGAGGTGATGAGAGCAGAGTCATAATGTTGTCAAATGTGAATCACCAGTAGCTGAGCCGACGTACATCCACTGCCGGGGGCCCCAGAGGCAAATTCAGCTTAGGGCCCCCTGAAAGCTAGGACCGGCCCTGGTTAAAGGAACATAATATAAACTCATACAAGTGCTCTTTTTGTTAGTATCTAAACAGGCCAATTTAACTTTTAAAACACAATATAAATGTAACGTAAATGTACATTTTGGCCCCTTACATAACTTCAAAACCCAGAGTTTTCTCCACAATAAATAAAAACAGTTATATTACACAAAATTGACTCTCGTGAGCATTAAGTCATGTATATAATTTTGTTACCTCCTCAGAAACATACCTGGAGTTGTGTTTTGCTTTGAGTAACTTTATTATTAGTCTGTGAACATCTTCAAAGCTCAAAATGCTCTGTTCCACCTTGTGATGTCATGTAATGTTAGCAGCTCCTTTTACCTTTAGCTCAGTAGAGATTTGGCAATTCCACGTCTGAAATGATCCAAATGATTCTAGTGAAGGTGTGTGGAGTTTAAAAACACAGTGGAGCACCTTCTGTATTACCACATGGTGACATCACAAGGTGGAACAGAGCGTTTTCTGTTTGAGAGAAGAACTCAGCCTAAATATGCAGGGTGTGAATGAAACAAAACACAACTCCAGGTCTGTTCGTGACGAGGAAACGACATTAGAACAGATCAGAAAACAGCGTTAAACTATAATCAGCGCATGTGTCAAAGAGGCTAAAACAGAGGCTAAAGCAGCAGCCGCAGAAGTGAGCGTCGCACTGGTGGAGAGAATCGTGATGGAGTGGCCCATTACGCAGCTTGTGGGCACTTGAGTTAAGTGAAAGATGTGTCTGCGTGTGTGCGCTTAGCAGAGAGAGGAGGGAGGGGGGATCGATGAACAAAGACCGGCGAATTACTCAGGCGAGCGGCGCGGACGCCCCGGGGGAGACGCCCGTTGCCGTGGTCGCTCTCTCGAATCGGGAACAAACCCAGACGGAGGCGGAATCGCGGGGACGGGAGCCAGCGTTGCGTTCTCGGGGTCTGGAGTTGGAGGTTAAAGGTTTTGGAGACTCCAGGTGTGAAAGTGCGGAGATGAGTACAGCGCACAAAAGGTCGGGAGGTCACGGAGCTGCTTCGGAGCGGCTGAAGGGGCGGTACGTGGTTAAGTGCTGCGGGTTTGTGCGCTAATGGAGGGAAGGCACAGCGCTCTCAAAGAACCACCAGTGTGACTGAGAAGCGGCGGCGGCGTCATGAGCAGATGGTCGGAGCTTCATTTTCGCAGCGTTACATCTTTTACCCGACTCGTTGCCGTTCACTGTTTTCTGTAGAACTCTTCAAAGCGTTTACTGGTGCAGGAAGTTTATGGCGAGCAACTAGCAACCGCCAATCCATTAAATACAGAGAGGTTAAAACGCGGCGCGGAAGTGCAGATAAATGAAATACGTGCAAAAACCTCACGACAAACCGGAATTAGGTTAGTGTTTATGCTAGCGTTAGCTTTAGCCTCGTCACAAACTTGGAATATTAAATGTCTTTTTGTGATTTATCTGCGTAATCCCACAGTCGTCCAGGCCTGACCCAAAGTAAAAGACCTTAAGCATCACCTATCTCCTATTTATAACTCCATCCTCAGACCTAAATCTAAACAAGGAAAACAACAGTGCTAGCCAGTATGCTAATAGCCAGTATGCTAATAGGTGTGAGAGCAGCCATTAGGGGCCTGAACGATTATGCTAAATATGACTCAGGCACAGTTCAATAGATCTAGACAACAAACAGAGACTGTAAACAAACAGGTGTGTTAGCTTCAGTGTCGTTAGCTCCTCCCTTCAGACAGATATAAGGCAGTGTCCAGCTTTAATCTGACCACAACTGAAGAAGCGGCTCGGACGAGCAGCCAAACGTCTTCACTCTGAAACTTTTTGTCCAGTGACAGATTTGGATTTTTCTTTTATTATGAGAGTATATTTCAGGTACGATTTAGATTTTATTTATGAAGTTAATATTAGTTATGTTGAGGTGACGTCGGTTGTTCGTGGACTTGCTGCTGCTCCTCCAAGGTCCCAAGGGTTCCAGACCCCGTTGGAAGGTAGTACCTCCTGCGGTCCACTTTGGGCCCCGCACCGGCCCTACGGAAACAAGGCGGTACGGCTCCATTTTGGATTTTAGAGGGAGAAAGGCCTTTATTAAAAATATTTTATGAGTCCAAATGGGATTTTTGGGGCATGAGGAACATGAAGAATAACGTCTGCATCATGTCCAAGATTTTAATTAGTTTTCTGAAATTTGTTGGTTTGTAACTATTCCAAAGCAAAATTGAATTGGGAGCGACAGTAGCTCAGTTGGTAAAGTGTTTGTCCAATGATCTGAAGGTTGGCGGTTCAATTCCAGCTCCCACAATACCTTGGGCAAGACACTTAACCCGTGGAAGGTGGAAAAGCGCTGCATAAAAATGTGATTGTTTACCATTTGTGCTGTAGATGTTCTACGCTTCACTGATAAAGAACGAGGTCTGTCACTATTATCGTTCCATTTATGAAGCTGGAACAATATTTTTTGGGTCAGTATTTATTAGTTACTTTAGTTACTTTTTCTTTGCACCACTGTGAGATTTTTGGTCATTTTTTAACTATTTGATAAGATTTAAGCCATAAAACGTTGACGTAATAACTTGTATGACTCATTAAACTGTACACACTGTTGGGGGATGTTGTGGTCGTGGTCGACTCCAGTCCAAACAAAGTCCCCGACGGTGAAGTGAAGCAACCCCACGTAACCTAACAAAATACAGCATAAAAGACCTGGCCTTGAAAAAGTGTTTCTGACGCAACAGATAAACTTTCTCTGTGTGACAACAGGGAGTTTAAAGACATTTAACTGGTACAAAATATGAAATAAATAGAACAGTTGATAACTTGTTTTTGTGCCCGGCCTGATAAATCCAGAACAACACTGATAATGGGAGTAGTGCGTGTTCTGGAACCTTCTAGATCAGACGTCTCCAACCTTTTTCCTCCAGTGAGCTGCCGTTACAAAACGACAGAGCTACTAATTTTAGCGGCTGCAAGGAACTGAGTAACTATTAGTGCCATGGCAAGTCTTAGATGCCTATAAAACATAAACCATTATCCATTTATTAGTAAAGTTAGACATCAAAATGATACATTTACAATGGTAATTAATCATTTTTGTTATTTATATAATTCAGAAATCCAGCGAGCTCCCGAGAGACAGGTTGGAGACCCCTGTTCTAGATAATAATTAAAACAGGAAAAATGGTCTTTATATTAAGGACCTATTTTCCACCTTCAAGTCACTCAAAGCTCTTTACATCAGGGAACCACTCACCCATTCACTCACACATTCATACACCAGTGAACACAGACACTGGGGGCTCTACCAACTGAGCCACCGTCGCCAAAAGAATTAGGCCTAAGTACAAATATCAAAAAACAGGCATCATTTATGTAACAGTTCTGAAAATAATACAAAGCGACCAGCACTTTCCACAGCCTTCACCGCAGCCCCGTCTGCAAATCTCTTTCAGATCTTTTTAAAAATCATACTTGACATTGAATGAGCATTTTTGACATTTGATGACCATCTACTGTGACCCTGTCGCACTGGACCATCAGGACGGAGCACGAGGTCAAAGAGAATAAAACTCAAAGGTCCATGTGACGCTGTTTTCTGATCTGTTCTGATGTCGTTTCCTCGTCTCAATCAGACCTGGAGTTGTGTTTTTTTCATTCACGCATGTTTAACACACAGACCCTGCAGATTTAGGCTGAGTTCTTCTCTTAAACTGAAAACGCTCTGTTCCACCTTGTGATGTCATCATGTGGTAATACAGGAAGTGCTCCGCTGTGTTTTTAAACTCCACACACCTTCACTAGAATCATTTGGTTAATTTCAGATCTGGAATTGCCGATCTCTACTGAACTAAAGGTAAAAGGAGCTGTTAACATGAAAACTACCGCTTCATGACATCACAAGGTGGAACAGAGCATTTTGAGCTTTGGCGATGTAACAGACTAATAATAAAGTATTACTCAAACATGTGCGAATGAAACAAAACACAACTCCAGGTCTGTTTTTGAGGAGGGAACAGCGTTAGAACATGACTTACAGCTACAAGAGTCAGTTTTGGGGGAAATAGGACCTTTAAACTTTTAGTCATAACCACGTGAGGCCGGTGTTCTGTGTCCCTTTGAATTGTGGGAATGTGACGCACTATTTATACCCCGCTTCATCTGATTCTTGTATTTTCTGAAGTGCTGGTTCTGATTTGCAGGTGAGACCTAATGAGACTTTGCAGAAAACACGTTGTGACATTTTCAAACTCATTTCTTCTGATTACGAAAGTTCTGTTGCCAGGGCGACGTCTCAGGCGCGCGCTCACCTCCGTGTCTCTGCGCGCACGTGGGTTTAACGCGCGCTTTTCTTTCCGCGTCGACGCACGCGACAGACGGACCGGCCACGAGACGATGACCGCGCCACCAACGAGTGCATTTAGTGTCGCTTTGGTAAAAAAAAACTAAACCAAACTGCGAGCACCACCTACTGGACGAGAACAGAACCACTTCCACCCCCTGGGTTCATTTTTTTTTTTTTTTAATTCAAATATACAGTGGTATAATCAAGAACACTGCGCGAGGCCTAAGCTTTTACATTCACATTCAGGGGAATTATGCATTAAACAAATATAGACAAAAAAATAAATACAATATTACATTTTATATTTCGAGTTCTGTACATAGAGATTTTGTTTTCAAGGCTTTTGAGTTTGTGCAATAATTTAAAGAATTTGTATAAGAGGAAAAAAGGGACTGAAATACAACAAATATGGGTTTCTGGCTAGAAAATGTACAACAATGGATATGATATGGTATATATGTATATATTTATATTCTTTTTTTCCCTTTTTTTCAACTGAATAAGAAGTTTAAACAAAGTATTTAATTTATGTCCTAATGGAGAATAGGGGTGGGATTACATACATTTTCTTCTTCCCGCTTTGTTTTGAGCTTAAATAAGAAAAAAATTATGAAATGTGCATTATGTGTCAGAAATAAATAAATAAATGAATGAAATTATAAAAATGAGATGAATATTTGAATAGGATTAGGATTAGGTTCAAGACATATATATTTTTTGGCTACAATATCTTTTTCGAAAACACCAAAAAGTTTATGTTTTGCATTAAGTTGTAGGTTTGTATTAATCTTTCTATTCACAAACAAAAGAATGTCATTCCAAAAGATTTGAGTGTAGAGCCGTCCCAAAATACACGGGGCCTGTTTTCATAACTGCTGAGGAATCTACTGACGTGACGTTCGGCTCTTCTGAACGGTTCCTTAACGTGAACAGATGGAACCGGATCTCATTTTTGAAAAGAGCCACATCTTTTTCTTTCTAGTTTTGATGCATTTTATTCTGATAAACTCTGAAGCAGAACAAGAATCAGTTCAGAATCAGAGCAGGTGACACAGTCAGAGCTTTGTGCATAGAAACGTATTTGGATCATAATAACAGTAATTTATTTTAGATTAGCTTGATGTTAAACTGAGTCCTCACACTGACAATAATAATAATAATGATAATAATAATAATAATAATAATAATACAAACGCATCCAAAAGATCCGGATCCTACAAAAGAGCCAAAAGTCCCATCACTAGAGATGGACAAGAGCCTTTGATGCATTTAAAATAACAAAACTAGTGATGGGACTTTCGGCTCCTTTGTGGGATTCGAATCTTTTGGATCCGTTCTCTTCAAAGAGCCGTTCAGAAGACTGACTCTTTTACTATTTATTTATGCGACAGAGGCCAATGTGAGAACGTATTTTATCTACAAACAAATCACAGAGAAACGACCAAGGTTCAGATGTGTTTAAAGTGGTTCAAGTGGAGTGTTTTACCTTTTGAAATTATGAAAATAATAATAATAAAATTGTTTTAAAACGAACTGTTATTACGCTGCCAAATGTGTCTTTTGTGCCCAAATCTCTCTCTCGTGTCGCCTGCTCTGCTTCTGTTCTGATTCTTGTGTTGGTTCAGGGTTAATCAGTATAAAAATACACACAAATTGGAAAGAAAAAGATTTGATTCTTTTAAAAAATGAGATCCTGACATAAAAAGATTCATTATTGACAGGTTGGATTCTTTCAACTTAAGTTTGTGGTAGAATTAAGGACTTTTATCCGACTGTTCAGATACTCTTCAGATGCGGTGTCTTCCAGTTGGTCTTTTTTTCCCAATAACCTGAAATCTCTCGTGTCACTTTATAGGTTTGAGAACATCGTGTGGAGACTGAGACGTGTTTGTTGTTTTTGGAAGATGCAAATGGTTTTATAATGTGTTATTTTGTGTTTTTACTGTTACTTTGGAGTCACCAGGACCAGAGCCTTCAGCCGCTCTGCTCCACAGCTCTGGACCTCACTCTGGAACCCGCACGGCATCGATTCCCTTCCTCTTTTCTTCCACTTTTGTTTTGTATCGCGTCTGTTTTTTTCAGTTGTTTTTATGTTTTTTCATGTTCTAATGTTGTTTCCTCGTCGCAAACAGACCTGGAGTTGCGTTTTGTTTCGTTCACACATGTTTAACACACAAACCCTGGAGATTTAGGCTGAGTTCTTCTCTCAAACTGAAAACACTCTGTTCCACCTTATGATGTCATCATGTGGTGATACAGGAAGTGCTCCGCTGTGTTTTTAAACTCCACACACCTTCACTAGAATCATTTGGATCATTTCAGACCTGGAATTGCCGATCTCTACTGAACTAAAGGTAAAAGGAGCTGTTCACTTGAAAACTACCACTTCATGACGTCACAAGGTGGAAAAGAGCATTTTGAGCTTTGGAGATGTAGACAGACTAATAATAAAGTGTTACTCAAACATGTGTGAATGAAACAAAACACAACTCCAGGTCTGTTTTTGAGGAGGGAACAGTGTTAGAACACGGATAAAAGCTCAGAAGTGTCAGTTTTATGTAGTTTTTATGTTTTTATCTTGTTCTGTACAGTGTCCTTGAGTGTTTTGAAAGGCGCTTGTAAATAAAATGTATTATTATTATTATTATTACTTCATAAAACTAAAATTGTTCTGTAAGTGTCCTTGAGTGTTTTGAAAGGCGCTTGTAAATAAAATGTATTATTATTATTATTATTATTATTATTATTAGCAGAGAGTCAAGGTCATAAAGCGTCACAGTTGGTTTACAGATGTCATTTATTCCGCGTCTTGAGGTTACAGATCACTTTAACAGCAGATTGTGTCCCTGCCACCGTTGCATTGTTAATATTCAGGTATTTACAAATATACAGTGTGTGAAACAGACGAGAACTTCACAAAACTAAGACTTCAAAATAAATTATAGCGAAAAGTGCAACATGAACGCAGTCGTTTTTACCTGCTCAAACCCAACGCTAAACAAAACTCACGCTTCAGGCACTGTTAGACTTAGACTCGTACAGTTTTCAGTCTGGTCTCCACGTCCTCCGTCGCGTCTCAAACGGTCAAACGTCATTGTCCAATCAGATCTGTTTATTTCAGTGACACGTGAAGCGAAGGAGCTCATTGGTCACTTATGATTTGCAGGTAAAATCAGTTTTCTCTCACCTCAGATTAACAGAGTTTAGGCTTCACTCGTTGATTATTTCCAATACGGACCGTACCTGTCCCTGATTGGCTAATCCACCTGTCAATCACGCCCGTCTGAAAACGGGGATCAGACTCGCATCTTCGTAAAGACGTGCGTGACACCAGCTTCCTCCTCTTCGACCCTGTTTTTTGTTCTAATCAGACAAAGCAGCACCAAATCGATTAAAGTGTAAACAAAACAAAACGACAACAGTGAGGACGTATTACCCACGTTTTTGATCACATTTCGTAAGATCCCGACGTATTTAAAATGAAAACCGTGCTACATCGTCGTGTTAAAGGGGACAGACGTCGATGTTGTGCCTTTACGAACAAGAGGAGGGTTTTTAGTTCGTGTTAAAGGGGAGGAGGGAGTACTACATCTAACCAGCAGAGTCAGACTCCGAAAGACGCCACGTGCTCGACTTAAGGGACGTAAAGTGAAATTATTTATAGTTTACGTCGACTTCGAAGGTCTTACTTGCTTAAAATCGAGAATTTCAGATTTCAGCTGAGCGCCGGGAGGAACCGAGCGCCGGCGACATGCTGCTTTTATTCGTACGTTTGTGACTTTGAGGTTGTTTTTATAGTTTGTTAAAACCACAGACTGCGTAAAGAAGTGGACGGAGTGAGTGCGACGTCAATAGAAAGTGAATTGGAGCCGGAAGCACGCCCACGATCACTTCCTGTTTGGAACGCGGCGGCTAGCGGGTTAGCTACGTCCATTTATATACACAGTCTATGGTTATCGCTGATTACAAAACGCCTCGAGACCAAATAAATTGTTGAAGTTAAATCTGTGAAGTCAGTCACTTTATGCTGTCAGCGCTGTCGCTTTTTTTTCTAAAGCCTGGCAGGTCGGACTTCCGTTTTTGTTCCATGCAAGAATGTTCATAAGCGTCGTGAAATGAGAGGCGGATCTTTTACTAACCTACATTTTGAGTGTTAATTTCAACGTTAATAATCTGGCTTTTAATGCAAACAACAGTGCAAAGTCCTGCATAAATGTGAGGTTTTACAAGTCGACTCTTATAAAGTAGAACTGGAGTCAACATAATCGAGTAGAGGAAGTTGTTCAATAGGCTCTGAGCACAGCGGCGCGTTAGCTAGCGCGCTGTGTCTCAACGCTAATGCTAACTTTTATAAAAAACGTAAAATATGAAGTAATCAACTTATTAAAATTGTAAAAAACTATCTGATTGTTTTTTTATGATTATGATTATTTCAGTTTGTTTTGTTGTTTTAATATTTGTCATGCTTCAAAATTAGCATTAGCGTTAGCATTGAGACACAAACAACTCATTTTCTAAACATAGAAGAGTTCTCCGGTGAGGTTTTCTGTCCACTGCCTGATCTTTAAATATTTATTCATTTTAGCGCGACTCTACAAAAACCTCATAGAGATAAAACTGGACAGGAAGCAGTGATGCTAACAGTGAGGTCGCCGCTGCTGCGCACAGAGCCAATAGCGCCATGTTTTTGGCAAACATCATAAACAGTGATGGCTTTGTGCCTGGGCTCCAGACGACACGAACAACCAAAACTCCTGACTACTCCTGGGGCCCCGGGGCCTTCATGGCCATGCTGGCTCCAACCATCGCTGGATAACTCCGGTTCCTCCTCATTCCATCGGGCCCAAAGGGAGAGCCGGATCTACGCAGCCCGCCCAGAGGTCCCAGGATGGGGCCGGGGCTAATAGCTCTGCCCCCCGGAGCTCCAGACACGCCGAGCCGCTTCACTTTGTCCAGTAAGTTTAGATTGTGAATGCTAACGCTGACATCGGTCTGGCTTTCACAGTCCCGGCCTCTCTGTCTCCCTCGCAGTCCTCCGGTCACCTCCTTGAGAATGGACCGAGCCGGTTTGGAAGCCAGGAAGTTGTCGTAGGAGGGGCTCTTAAAGTCGAACCCCGCCGAGGTGGAGGCGGTTAAAGCTGCCTGCGGCGCGGGGGAGCCGGGGGGGGTGGAAGGCCGCAGGGGGTTAGACGCGGCCGTCCTGTTGGGAGCGACGGAGGTGCTGAATAAGACTCCGCCGCTGCCCGGGCCGTGCTCCGAACCCCGGTTCTGGTGGTACATGGCGGCCGAGATCCCCCGCTCCTGGAGCAGACGCACTAACCCCAGGGACATGCTGGTGGTGCGAGTGGCCTCTCTGTAGAAATAAGGCAGAGTTAACCCCCTGGAAAAAGAGAGAAACTTAAAAATCCCCCAAAAATTTTAAAACTGTAAAACTGTGTTGAAGCTCCCTTAAAATATGAACTCTCTACTACGGTTATTTTCACACAAAGAACCACTTAATAAAATATTTTGCTTTAGAACCACAGACTGTATAAAGACGTGGACTGAGTGAGTGTGATGTCGCCCACAGCGTTCGGCTCCAGTCAAATGAAGCTCATCGAGGCTAGAGCAGTTATAGGGTCAAATTTGGAGCCATATTCCATATTTGGAATTCCGACCGCGAGTATCATAGCAACTAAAGAGCCAATCTGGAGCGAGGCTGTTAAAGATAACGCCCCTTCACACCCGCACCAATAGTTTAGCAGGGAGCAGGCGCTTAGCAACGCTGTCAATCAAACCTGTTGCTAACGCTAGCGGGAGTGACCTCGGGGAAAAAAGGCACCT
>JACM01052082.1:0-18188 GCA_000787095.1 Periophthalmodon schlosseri
GCTATACAAATAAACTTGACTTGCCTATCTTCAACTTCTGTAGGGCAGCAATACTACTATCCATGAGTTAGAGTGATGAAAAATTAGGGAGGCTACCATAGTAATTACCAATTCAAATTTAAATATTCAGCTCCAGTTAGAGCAGGTAGAATGATTCAATTCAATTTATTTTTGTAAAGCCCAAAATCACAACAGCAGTTGCCTCTTAGGGCTGAACATGAGAATTGATTTAACCAAGAGAAAGTTAGAAAATCAACAATGATTCAATAATGACTTTTAAAATCTGCACTATGTAACTTTTCTGGTGAGTGGAGTCCACCATCTATAATCTATTTCAAAACATGCATTCTTACTGTGAGTGGGCTCGCCTCTCCTGTGATTTGACCTGTAACCTTACCTGCTTGTTTTCATAAATTGATAGTAGACTGAAACATATCTGTGATGAAGCTATTTGTTTTATGACAGAGGGCTGCATGTAGCTCCAGCTGATTGGTGTGTTAAAGGTCCTGTGCCCAATTTTTATTTACTATTTATTTATTATTTATTTACTTTACTATTTTTTTTCCATGAATGAGCGCGAAATTTACAGATATACAGGACAAATGTATTGTATAAGTAGGTCTTGGTACTGTCTTTGTCTAATTATAATGCATTTTATTGTCCGGTGATCAGGAAGAACACTGTTAGCATGCTGATTGTTGCTAGCATTACCGTGATGGTCACTGAAAGTTGTAAAAATTGTTTAAAAACTCATCACAGTGAATAATTAGGATGTTTGGAATGCATAAGTTACGTGAGGAATAACTGTGGACCACTGCAAACAAATTAAAAGTAAATGTTCTGTTTTTTTCACATTTTTTGACCGTAAAAATCAGGTAGAGCCCTCTCTTGACTGAGGCTGTTTCATCTGCATTTTTCCCTCTCCCTCACATGTACCTTGTATGTCTTTAGTATGTTCCTGCGCTCACTGGTGTGTTCCAGGTCCCCGCTCTCACATCTCCCTGTGCTCCTCTGCTCCTGTTCTCCATCTGACAGCTGCTGGATTCGCCCTAATTTGAAGCGGGGCAGGTGCAGAGCCAATCCCGTGGACTGTCACTCACTGCGCTCACATGCACGCCAAGAAAACCGGATAACTGGGCTAGTCCAATTTAAACTTTTTCTTTTTTAAATGCATGTAAACCCGAGAACTACGACTGAGGTGTCGTTGATCGAATCCCAAAGATCCCAATGACGCATCTGGAGAATCTGAGGCGTACTCGGGTGCCCAGTTACATTAGGTGTAGACAGGGAGAGGCATTCAACTGCGTGGGGTAATTAACCACCAGGAAAACAGCATAGCAACAGACGTAGCGTATATTGTTTGGTTTTGGTCCATTACGTGAAAGTGAACTCTACCAGAACTTCAATGTGTCTCTTTGAGAGCAAATAACTTATAATAACACAGTTCCTAGCATTCCTGAAAATGCTCAACGTAAATGAGATGGCGCCAAAAGTGTGCCTACATGTATGCTAGCCGTTTTTATTACCAATTATAGCTACAAAAATGTAATGATAATGCTAAATTACCAGAAGCACCTAAATGCCTTATAGTCTTCCCATTCACACATATTTGGTTTGCATGTAAACTGGGACAAGAGTGGTTTTATCAGGTTTTGGGGCGAAAACGATTTGAATTTGGTTGTTTAGCGCACGTACATGGACATTGCATACAAGTACACTGCAGGTTTTTTTTTTTTGATGCTTGAAAAGTCCCAATTTGCTTAAACATCCCCTGAGGACTACTATTGGCAGGGTTTGTTCAGGCTTAGCTTCCTCTTAAATTAATTTTCTTTTCTTTTTTTTCAATAATAAACACGACTTTTCAATTGTTTACTGAACTGTGATTCAATTACTGCGTGTCAGTAAGTGGCTCCTGTAACACAAAGCTGAAACGATAAACACCCTGGCGGCGGAAGCATACCACTTGCTTCTGTACAGGAAATAATCCATGGCTTCTATTTAGTTTCCTATTCACTCAATGAACAGTGACAGTGTTCAGTGGCCCAGGCGGTTGACTGGCCGTCCCGTAACTGGAAGGTTGGCAGTTCAATGCTGGGCAAGACATTTTATCATTACTTGCTAGCTTGGGAACCTAGTCAATGCTAAATAGGTTTTTGTCCAAAGTTTGTTTAAGTTGCCCATAAATTTAAAAGTGCACTATGCTCTATTAGGGGTGTTACTGCTTTGCCTGGAATGCCCCACAGTATGGCATTAATTTATATCTCTATGGAGACAAGCAGGTTATGCGAGACCAATGTTCTATCTGGGGAGAGGCGACCCCACTCACAGGAAGAATGTATGTTTTCTTTTAAAGATTTTTTGGCAGAAAAAATCCAATTGAATAATTGTAAGATGAGTTTAATGTCATACTGCGGAACATCTCCATGGTGACAAGCCCTATACTTGAAAAGTTACAGAATGCACCTTTTAATGTTGATCAGTTAATCCCTATTATCCATGTACTGTAATAGTTTTATCCTATACCTGAAAAGTTACAGAATGCACCTTTAATGTTGAACAATTAATCCCTTTTTATCCAAGTAATAGTTTTCATTTCAAATTTTTAATCGTCATTCTTTTTTTAAACTCATGAACCAGTAAAATTTGCTTTGACATGAATCCAAATGTGATGGAGTAGCCTCATCAAAGCCCGCAGCACCGGCTTGAGCCTAAGCGCACACATACAAACACATGCTAACCGCTAACCTCTTTGTGCATTCATTCCGTGTCCGAACTGTCCAATCCGTTTTCCACTAGATTTACCGTTCATCCACTATGGCAGTTCTCTTTGGTGCACACTGCGCCGCTGTTAAACCATCCATGCCCATAGTTTTGTCCTCCAGTAAACTTTAAAGAAGTATCCATCTCCCGTTCACGAGTTCCCGCTGTCAAACCCACGGAAGCACCACTTTTGCCGTAAATTCGACTAAGATGCCCTTTCTTTGTGGTGGCGCTTCCGGTTAAGTGGGAATCCCATTCGTTTCAATGGAGAATTTGGGAAAAGTTTTGCCGCCAAAATACAATATAAAGTAGGTTGATTTGTGTAAAATGTTCGTTGTTCATGTGACCAACAAGTCAACACTTACTGTCGAGATCAGCAGCCCCATGCAAAGTAATACAACCCGAATGACAATGGCGGCACACATGGCGACTTCAGGAATAAGGTGAATATTCATGGTCAAACCGAGCACTTCGTTCAGTTCCTGTTTTGTGGCGTCACGTGTGTAGTGACCACAAAACTCAGTTAATTTTATTATTTCACCTGATTGAGCTTCTGGCACAGAGACACAGCCATATTGTAAATGTATTTTTGTGGATTTTTCTGTATTTTGGTCATTGTTGTTAAGTGTGGTTGTGAGGAGGAGACTTGTGGGAGGAGCCTTGGTGGATAAAAGAGGGCCACGTTCTTTTCCTCAGTCAGTGTGGGCCAGGGCTTGTTATAGAGAAGTACTCTTGAAACGTTTTGGGAACACTTAGACTTTAGGCTATCCTCATTCTCAGAACTAGAACCCCGTCACATCAAACTACCTCACAGTTTGGTCAATGCATCTCTAACCAATCTGTAATGTGCTACAGCTTGATGCACAGGTGGAAAAGGGCATTTCAACCTGAACAGCTGTTTGATGGACGTCCAGTGAACTCTGAACCCGAAACCCCCACATTTTCTGAACTCTCTGCTCCCAGATGTCAGATAAAACGGCTTAGGAGCAGGATTTGAAGAAGTCCCTCTAGGTAGGAGACAGGGCAAAGTTCAAGACATGCGACAATGGTGACGGAGATCAAAACATTTGGTGAAAAGTATAGATAAACTGAAGGATTTCATTTTAAAAAGTTGTACACATAAAACACAACAATTAATACAAATAAGTGATTGCTTTGGCTGACATCAAAGTACAGGTATATGTTATTTCCAAGTCTTCCATTCCCCAAAATCATTAGGTAATAAATCATCATTTATTTTATTTTACTGAGACAAACTAATTCCAAGTACTCTAACTGTAGTACCTGAAAATGTATCTTAAGTAAATATAGTGTGGTAGAAATGTTAGTATTGTGTGTTGTTTTTCCGTTGTCCAAGATACAAAGCAAGATGTGTTATTCTTATAGGTACCAGTGGTTTTTCCATTTACGTGTCTGCTGTTTTATTTCACGTCTATTGTTGGATCATCCTCACCTCTACTCAAATGTTAATGTAAAGGTGTAGCTCATTAGACCTCGCCTACAAACAGAAACTGCAAACAATAGGTCTATTAGTTTCAGTGTAGTTAGCTCCTCCCTTCAGACAGATATAAGGCAGTGTCCAGCAGTGATCTGACCAAAACTGAAGAAGTGGCTTGGATGAGCAGCAAAACGTCTTCACTCCTACAACATTTTGTCCAGTTGACAGATTTGAATTTTTCTTTTACTGTGGATCATACCTGGATGACTGAGGGATCACACAGACATCGTCACCTCTCTGAGCTAAGAAGGCCAAGTGTCCAGCCAGACTGACCTAAATGTAAATTGTACTTGGGGAAGGGCTTGAACTTCAGACAGTATTTAAGTGTTGTTACCCCATTGCTCTGGACCCACTGCAGCAGAAACTCTCTCAGTAGTGGGACCACTTTTTTACCGGCGCAAACGTAATAAACCAACATAGACATCTCCTTGCATGTTATGGTATTATTTTACTGATAATTTCCACAAAAATAGTAAAAACAATTGATAAAAGGCAACAATTTAGAATAGTACATGAATCATTAGCCTTGGCTTTCAATAGTCACAACAGAAAAAGTGATTTTGCGGATTCGACGTCTATAATTACACACTGCGCACACATCTCCGGTAATAACAGCTTGTCCACAGCGCTTTGTTCCTTGTTGATGTATTGTCGTTCGTCGCGAGTAATTTTGATTATGAAACATCAAGTTATTGTTAATAAGGACGACAATCCGGGCCTTAGCTCCTTTTTCTTGGCTGGAGAAAGCAGTGTTAGTTATCGCATGTAGGAGGCTGCTCCGTTGGACTAAGTGCATGTTTATGTGTGCATATTTCTGTTGATACATTTGATTTTAAGCGTCGGTGTACGGAGGTGTGAGGACAAACAAGTGCCAATGTGGGAGCCGTCGCAATTGCTGATTAGCATGAATAGCATCTGCAGCAGTCTTCTTGTGCATCTACTCCCCCATTGGTTTCCATGCATTTGCAAGCCAATGTGATAATGCTTTTAAGTAATGTTCAAGTAACCTAAATGGCCTCTATTTAAATACATGTGGAAGAATAAAGAATAGCAAATAGAAGACTATAGTGGAGTTTTACCTAAATAAACTTTGTGTGGGTGAAAAACAAAACAAATTATGCATAAAGAAACCCACAAAAAAGACCCTATGTCAAGCACAATTCTTCATAATATTTCAGAAATATAAGAAAATGCAATCTCATAATACATATATATATTTTTGTAAATTTAAATTTGATTATGACATAGCAATAATTATGAAATTTTGGCCATCAATATAATGTATTTGTCTTCCCTTCAACTTCACAGTCATCTGGTTTAGTACCTCAAATTCACCCAAAGCAACTTGTAAAAAAACAATAATGTGGCGTCACTCTAAATTTTTCAGTCAACCTTGTGTCCTTGCTGAGAGACAGGGAAGCTAACCACTCTGCCACCATGCACCACCATCTACTATTAATCTATATGGAACACGTTTCATTCTTCTCATCTTCCTTAATGTTTAATATTTATTTAACTGCACTTTGAAGAACAGTCCTTGGCATTTGCGTCACCAGGATCCTGGGGGTAAAATTGCAAATTGCACATTTCAGGTTGGATAATCTGGTTTGCATAACTCACATGTGTAATGCCACGGCAGCAGCTACTATACAGCAGAGTTGGCATTTATTCATTTTCGGTCCCGGAGGCAATGTACAAGCCCAGAGCCACATGGTGACATTAATTCCAAAGTATATGTTTAATAAAAGTAAGGCGTGGTTGTCGATAGATGTGTCCACAAAACCTCATCTTATAACCACAAAGGAATCTAATAAATTGACAATTAAACTTTTTTTGTCCCAATAGGTCTGTTTTGAGTGGTCCTTTTATGAAAATACTTACTTAATTTAAATTGAATTGAAACTATTTTGGTAAGAGTTTTTATCAGTACAATCACCTGCTATACAGTGGAGCGGACAAAACTTGCTCTTCATTTTACTTTTAATTAAAGAAGATGTTGTACTTTTTTTCTCTCTCTCTGGTATTTAGTGTGAAATTAGAACTCACCTCACTAACCACAAGTGAGATTAACCACAATTCTGAGTGAGATTAACCCCAAATCGAAGTTAGACCGAGAACGACCCCAAGTCCAAGTGAGATTGACCCCACATTCAAGTTAGCGTAACTCAAAGGGCCAAGTGAGGCTGACTCAAAGTCCGAGTAGGACTGACTAAAAGATCCAAGTGAGACTTGAGTTCAAATCCAAGTGAGACTGATCAAAAGTCCAAGTGAGATGAAGTCCAAGTCAAAGTTAGACTGAGACTGACCCCAAGTTTAAGTGAGACTAAATCAAAGGTCCAAGTTAGACTGAGAAGGAGCTGAGTCGAAAGGCAAAACTCTTGATTTACTGGTCAGTCTACGTTCCTACCCTCACCTATGGTCATGAGCTTTGGGTAATGACCGAAAGGACAAGATCGCGGATACAAGCGGCCGAAATGAGTTTCCTCTGCAGGGTGGCTGGGCGCTGCCTTAGAGATAGAGTGAGGAGCTCAGTCACACGAGGAGCTCGGAGTAGAGACACTACTCTTCCACGTCAAAAGGATCCAGCTGAGGTGGCTGGGAATCTGAGGTCCCGGGGGAGACCCAGGACACGCTGGAGGGACGATTTGATTCATTATAATCGATGGATGGAAGTTACACTGATTCGAAGTTCAAGTGAGAATAATTCCAAGGTAAAGGTACGATGAGACTGACCCCATGTCCAAGTGACACTGACCAAAAGTCCAATAACTTCAAGTCTAAGTGAGTCTGACTCCAAGTCCAAATGACACAAACTCCAACGCCAAGTGAGATTAACTCCAAGTCAAAGTTACACCGAGACTGACCCCAAGTCCAAGTGAGACTGGTCACTAGGCCTGTCACTGTAATGACTACTGTATATCGACTTATTGTTCAATAATTGAAAGCTGGAACAATATATTTTGGGCCTCGATATTTATCATGAGTACTTTTTCTTTGCAAAAGTTAGTCCCTTTTATGACTAATTATTGGTACATTCTGCTGTTTATTTGTTGCAGCTCATGTCTTTTAATGAAACAAAATTGTTTACTGGAATCATCTTGTATTATTTCAAATTTTAGTATTATCGTTTATCGCAATATTTCTCCGTAGCAATATATCGATCTTCAAAATCTGATAACGTGAAAGGTCTACTGATCACAAGCCCAAGTGAAACTGTTTTTGTGTACGTCAAAATGTTGCTTGCTTAAATGAGTCCTAAATGTAACTACCAGGTATAGCAAAGTATAGGATCTATAACACAACATATACAACTGTCAGAACATGAATCATGATCTACATTTGCTAAATTTTGAACCAAGCATCCTTTATCCCGGTGTGTATTTTTAGGAAGTTGACTATTGTGTTATGCGACTGTAATAGTTTCTTCAGCTGTTCTTAGATAATTCAACCTGACCAAACACTATCTGCCTGTTTTATCCAGAGAGGAGCTCCAACAGAATTAATCTTCGCTATGGGCCTGCATTGTGCCTTTTCCCGACAACCAGATCGAGATTAGAGGAAGTCCAAATCCACAGAGACAAGCAACGCCACTAAATGAGATGGAGAGAATTTGTGTTAAACTATTAATCAGTTGAGAGTGTGTAGGGAGCAGAGAGCGAATACAAAGTACAAACTCTACCAGCTCAGTGATTCCTCCTTCTATCTGTCAACCCGAAACAGACTTTTAAATTAGACCAAACTGGATTTAGGCTTCTATCAGAAGAAACACAATGCTTTGAGATAATGGAGATAACTTATTTTGTGGGGTAAGTAAAACGTGTGGCTTCATTATACATACGGCCACTGAAGGACTGCTCACAAAACATCACATTTCAAAACATTACCTTAAAAAATTACTGTTACATTAAAGTGGACCGATCGAGCCTCAGAAGCAGACTGTAAAAATTTGGATTGGACTTTGGAATTTCTTGATTTCATACGCGCAAGATCAATCAAACGTATCTTACTTCAGTTTAACAGCGTTCAGTGGTTCCATTCGTTCCATTCTCGTAAACCTCCATTTTAGTTTTTTAAGTCCATTTGCCGGGCTCATTCTGATCATTTCAATGATCAAATTGCCTTCACTACAACGTTCAACCAACCTTAAAATATTGTAATTTGTTTGTGGTCCTCATCAATAAGTGTGTTGTTTAAACTGACCCATATTTGAACCAATACCTCAGTGCAACTTGTCAAAAACTGCGTATTGGTTGGGACTGTAGTGTTGAAACTCTTTTTTTTTTACTAGTTAAAAGCCATGGATCTGATTCTTTGGACTACTGCAAACAATTTAAAATGAAATACTTTTGTTTTTCATGTTTTTAAGAGAGTACAAATCAAGGCAAGGCAAGTTTGTATAGCACAATTGGTACACAAAGTAATTCAAAGTGCTTTACAGAATAAGAATCACAATATAACAAATCAAAACATAAATAATAATAAATAATAATCATAAAATTAACATTAAAAGAGAAGAGTGCAGAATAAAAACCTTTCAGTCATATGAACAGCTAAACAGAACCGTTTGGAGTCTGGATTTAAACATTGTCAAAGTAGAGGCCTGTCTCACATCTTCAGGGAGAATGTTCCAGGTTTATGATGCATAAAACTGAAACACTGATTCCCCATGTTTAGTCCTGACTCTGGGCACCAGCAGGAGGCTGGTCCCTGAAGTCCTCAGAGTGTGAGATGGTTCATGTGGCTCTAACATGTGGGAGATGTTCTTTGGTGCTGGGCCATGGAGAGACTTGTAACAAGCAGAGCTGCTTTAAAGTCTATTCTCTGAGCCACAGGAGCCAGAGACCTGAGCCAGAGACCTGAGCACAGGACACATGTGTGAAGTACTTCTTGGTTCTAGTCAGGACCCGAGCAGCAGTGTTCTGGATGTACTGCAGCTGTCTTAAGGCTTGTCTGGAGAGGCCAAATCAGGTAAAATGGTTCCTTGTCCATACAGTGGTTAAATGAGCGGAGACTTTTATATGTAGATACATTTGTTTCACGTTGATTGGATGCAAATGAAGCAGAGACAGTTGGGTTTTTATGTGCCTGCAAAAGCCATCGCTGTCAAAATGGCGCATGACTTCTGTAAGGTCAGACCAATGATGGCGTTTGAAAATGGGATCTGCTTCTTGATGAAATGGTGAATATGCAAAAAATGTCAGACAGAAATGAGTTTACAGTGAGTCTGCAGCAAACGAACGCAAACCAGTCATCCCAAACTGACATAAAATAATATTCAGGTAAAGCTTGATTGTAGGCGATGGCATATTCACAAAAGGTCGATTATAAATCAAAGTACAACACATTGTTAGTTTCTGGTGTGGATTTAGATCAACTACTCTTTTACTTTTTATGTTTTGAAACTTTTGCATGAGATTACTTTACTGTCCCTATAAGGAAATTTGCCCTCTGCATTTGACCCATGCTTCAATGCCACTGGGGTAATCCAAGAGGAGCAATGGGACCCATCTCCAGATCTTGAGCCCAGGAGTCAAACCTGGAACCTTCTTGTCGTGAGGCGAGATTGCTAGCCACTCTGCCACCGCGCCCCATGTTAGGGTACTTGTTTGACTTTACAATGCTAAGTAATTCCACCTGCAAAATGATTTAATACCCTGATATTATGTCCAGAATACCTCCAAAAGGTCCATTATAACGTTGCTTCTGTGACTGCCAGCTGTGATTAAAAACCTAACGAGCGAATGGGTCAATGTCAATGAGCCGAAGGACCCAAAATGGCCGCCGAGTGACAGCAGTGAAGAATGGAGGCGATCAAACCGTTACCCGGGGCAACATATGGATGGCCCCAGACCGTGAGCGCACATGTGTATCCATCCTTCAGACGTGAGGGGTAGGTCATGCCGTTTAGTGTCTATAATTGGCTTTGTGTTAAAATCCATCGGTTGCCATTGGCCCCATTAAGTTGACCTTCGGTAGTTAACAGGGGAGTGTAGAATACATTGTGTGTAATTGAGAACAAGAGGGCGCCAACTAGAAAGACACTTGAGTTAATGGGTGAAAAATGAAAATAGTGAAAAATGGGAAAATATTATTAAGAAAGTAGAAGACATGCTGTTACACACAAAGGGAAAATTGAACTGGTGACCCTTTTACCATGAGGCAGTAGAATTAACCACTACGCCACTGCATCATCCAACATCTTTGAGAAAGTGGTTATCTAATTTATCAGTATTGCATCAATCTATTACACCTGTTGTTAATGCTAAACAATACCAAACATGTAAGTTACTATTGTAGCCACAGCTGCCCTGAGACAGACTGACAGAAGCGAGGCTGCCAATCTGCGCCATCTGCCCCTCCGAACACCACCGACACTCACTCATACACCACTTTCATACTAGGCAATCTGGGTGAAGTGTTTTGCCTAAGGACACAACGACTGTTTTTGCCACTGGCGCCCCCCTGTGGCACCTGGTATTCCCAGCGCTCTCCCATCCAAATACTAACCAGGCCCGGCTTTGCTTAGCTTCTGAGAGCTGACGAGATCAGGCAACGAGCCGGTATGGCCACTGTGGAACAAGGTAAAGCCCTAACATCTGTATGGAGACAAGCAGGTGGCGGACCATCCACCAGAAAAGTGCTAATTAAAAAAACAAAACAAACCAAAAATAAAAACAAAATGGAGAAGAGGACAGATAATCACAATTACAAATACTTTACTCCACCAAATATTGATTCTTTTGAGGTTCTTTTGTCAAATCACTAGTCAAATGTAGTTTTTGATCAACTGTGTATTTCCTAAATACTATTTCAGTTCTGCGGCTAGTGCACCATGCAGTTAAACTGACGGTAAATTCTAAAGGTGCACTATGTACATTTTGTAGGAAACAGTTCCTCACCTTCTTGTCAGTACGGAGATGTCAAGGTAATGACTGCTTTACCTTGAATGCCCCACAGTAGTTATAATGTGTATAAAGAAACAATGAAAATGATTTATTAAAGCGCTGTACCTGATTTTTTACTGATTTATGCGTAAAAAAAAGCAGAACCAGTTCATTTGAAAGGTTTTGCAGTGGTCCAAAGTTATCCCTCACTTACTTTATGCATTCAGAGAGTCCTAATTATTTACTGCAGTGAGTTTACAAGTGTTTTTCACAAGAGACCAGAGCGGAGTTTTGGTAACGCTGGCAACAACTTGCATGCTAGTGTGCACTTCCTGATTATCGGACAATAAAATGCTTTCTAATTAGATGCAGACAGCACGCAGTGGACTTATTTTAACCTCAAGTGCTGCTTAAACAATATATCTGTGCTGGGGCAAGACTCATTTTGCTCAAATACATGGGAAGAAATTGGGTACAGGGCCTTTAAACATTAGTACAGTTTGTAAAATAATAAATATCCAACTAAAAAAATATTGCATTTTTTCCGGTTTATTTATTATTTTCCTGAGAACATTTGAAGTTGGTCCATCAAAGTCGACATTTAAAGTCAAGTGAAGGAGAAAAACATTCCCAGGACTGAAGCCTGACCTGGACACATCCGGAATGGGAATGGGGGGAGGGAAATGGACTGTTTGATGGAGGGACAGATAGAGCCAGAGGAGCCGGAGCAGAGAAGCCCTCAGGCTGTGGGTCAGACGCTGCAGCACGGGGAAGGGAGCGCTCTCCTTGACACTTACAAACATTTGTACAGATGGGAAAGAGAATAATTGTCAAAGAAATATGTGCAATTCCAGATGTTATTGTAAGAATTTTGAGGTGACACTGTGTTGGTTTATAATTTCTCTGGAACAATGACCATTTTACTAATAGTGTTTTTACAATATTAAAGGCCCTGCAACCGATTCGTATCTGAGCGTAAGTGAGCTGCGTGCTGTCGTCGTCTAATTTGAAAGCGTTATATTGTCCGATATATTGTCCAGGAAGTGTGCGTTTGCATCCTAGTGGGCGACAGTAGCTCAGTTAGTGGAGTGTTTCTCCTCTGAGCTGAAGGTCGGCTCTCGGCATAAACATCGTTGGTCGAACGGTCCGATCCACTGACCCACAGGTTGGCGGTGCGATTCCAGCTCCCACAGATGAATGCTGTCGTCGGGCAAGACACTTAACCCACCTTGCTCTCAGTGTCTGCGTACACTGGTGTATGAATGTGTGTGAATGGGTGATGTAAAGCGCGTTGAGTGCCTTAGAGGTGGAAAAGTGCTGTATAAAAATGTGACCACTGACCATTTAGTTGGTGTTAGCTTGACCATCACGACACTTGTGTACTGCAAACCATTTAAAATGAACAAGTTCTATTTTTCATGTCTTTATAACAGTAAAAATCAAGTACAGCGCCTTTAAAGTGACTTAAAAGAAAATTTAGGACCCACAATGTAGCTTTTATGGTGGAGGGTCAGTCACCTCCTTGATTTATCTGCAATGTTCCCTAGTACGGCATATTTCCGTAGAGTAAAGCAAGTGATGCAACCAGGACAAGCTACAGGCCTCAGTGGCTTGTTTTTAAAGGTATTTTATAGCTATATAAATACATACAATTGAATAAATAGAGGATTGATGCTGTATAACATTCTAGGCAAAGCAATAGCATCTCCATGGAGACAAGAAGACGGCAGACCTTACACCAGAAAGGTTACACCGTGAAGCTTTCATGCTCTATAAATGAAGTATTTTTCTTGTCTGATGGAAGATGTCTAATTTCCTAGAAGAGAAAAGTTTCAAGGTTAAAAGAAAAAAATTCCAATTATAAATCTAAACACATTTGTCATGTCAATTAAGGCCATTTCCCTTATTGGTTGTTTGCTCTCAGGACGGTGCCTCGGCTCCGTGGCTCCATTACTGCGAGCACCACCGCGCTACACAAATTACAACAAGACTTAAAAGGAGGACCAAAAGCTAATGTTGAAAAATGTTCTTTCAAATTCTGTTTGGCTTTAACAACAGGCTAAAAGAGATTGTAACAACTAAAACATAAACACACAAGTTCTTTTGGCTCTGGGTACTAGAGTTTGACATATGATTATGCATTACCCATGGGTTTAAGGGTGATCAAAAACTGGGACTGTTGCCACAGCCACACATTAACAATACATTACTGTGTTTCATATCTTTTGAGTGGTCAAGTGCCCACAAAATGGCAAAGGCGACATTACCTGAAACTTTTAGGTTAGTCATATTTAAAAATGTTTAAAGACTTCTGGACTTTTACCTGTGACACAACAATCCAGGGAAATTGAAAATTGTGTGTATTTTGAGTTCTCAGAGGACTTACTAAATAGGATTAATCATACAAGCTTGAATAAAGTGAATTACAACTCCAGGTGTGTTTTTGATGAGGGAACAATGTTCCATGGTAAAAAGCTTAAAATATGTGTTTTAACAAAAAAACTGAAACACAGTTATAAAGGCCACCTGGAGCCTATTATATCAGCCTAATGGTTGCTGTGCATAACAGATATGGGAAGGACATAGCACACTGCAGATGACTCAAACCATTATCATCATTCATCACAAGTTTAGTCCACGGACAAAGACCAAACAAACGCAGCGTTCATGCAGCCGATCTGGTTTCATTTGGCACTATGTTCTTCTTCAGTAGGACACGCTGGTCTGGTGTCCTCTGTTGATGCTGCATGTTGGTCTCTATTTTGGGCCCCGACAAACGTTATTATTTCTTTTCATTGACACGTGGAACAGACAAACTAAAGGTCCGTTGTTCAAGATGGTGCCCATGACCATGGATTTGTTCACTTCTGCTTTTAATTCTGTTTAAAATGACCAGATAAATGTTATGCTTTTTTAATATATATATATTTTTTTTTTATCAATTTGTAATTAACAAATTAAGTTTCAAGCATCTTAAGTGATTAAATCAGATTGGCCCGTCTGTAAACCACTCAGCAAAGATTCTGGGTTTTCAGGCCTTACCTTAAGGCACCTTTGCTTTATGACTAATGACTTGCATGTATATTCATTCCATACTTTTATGTGTTCAGTTAAAGGGGACCTGTCAAATGGACTTTTAACCATGTTATAACAGTGTTCCCTCGTCATTAGTTGTGCTGTCCTGCATTTGACGCTTGACTGCTCAAAAAAAACCTGAGCTTTCACCTACGCCCTGTCTTCACTCTACACTCTACTTCAAAAAGTCTGATTCTGGGTCATGCCTGTAGGGTTAAAAATGCCACAACATAAAATAATAAATTAAATCTGCTACTTGCCATACGGTAAAATGCCACTATGCGAGACAAGGTCTATCAGCTCTGCAGTTTTGAACATGAAGTCAGTGAGTTCAATACAATGGTTTACGGTCAACAAAATATAAAATAATTATTATGTGATACTTTAATACTAAAAAAACAAATAAAAATCATAATGTGGCTTCTTTAAGTTGCCCTCAGCACCGTGTCCTGCTTTAAAAGACATTTTAAAGACGGTTGACACTGAACGTGCTGCTCCCTTCACAGTGATGCATGGGGCTGTGTGCTTTAACAACAGGGAGCATCAAGAAAGTGGGGCAATGGTAAATGTGGGTGACTGCTGCATCGGCAAAGACACACACACACACGCAACACACATGCATCGCACACGCAACGCACACGCAACACACAACACACACACACGCAACACACACACACGCAACACACACACACGCAACACGCACAGCATCTCCAAGAAGATTGAACAGTGACAACAGGATGGCACGTCCTTGGGCAAATTATTAGCGAAATCAATCTTATAAAGAGACAGTTGGAGACATTACAAAGCCGTGATACTCCAGTCCCCTCTTGCTCCTTGGTGACTGATACATTTATGTTTTGCGAGAAAAAAACAACCCAAAAACTTCTCTTCAAAGTCATGTTACAAAGTCAGACAGCTTCAGTCGGAACAGTGCCACCTGCTGGCGCTCAATGAGTATATTTAAAACAGTGTGGGGTGAGCAAACACGAGCCGGGCCAAGTTTCCATAACGTCAGCCGAGGTAAGAGCAGGGATGCTGGAGGATTCTGGAGGACACATACGGCACTGCATATAAACGATGATCAATGTGGTGCTGCAATGGAAGCAATTTTTAATGTGTTTTTGATTCAGTCCATTACTATTATCTGCCAATGTGAATAAGCTAATGATGCCAACACAGCCAAGCCGACATAATTACACAAGTAACACTGACGATATAATCATTTTATATATCGATTGCGTTCACATTCTGGAGTTTGATGACGTCATACTTTCAGATGGACGGCAGGGATCTAAATCTATAAGAGATTCACCGTTTTTTGAAAGAAATATCCAAACACATGATCCGCAAACTTGTATTTATTTATTTAAAACCCACCTCTTCTCCCTGGCATTTAATCGAGCTAGAAAGGATGTGTTGGTGTTTTATTGTTTTATTGTTCTTTCGCCAAATCTATCGTATCATCTGCATATTTGTTTTTTTGTAGACTTTTTTATGTGAAGCACTTTGGGCGGCTGACGTTGTATTTAAATGTGCTACATAAATCAAATTGAATTGCATCTCAGCGGTTGAATGATGGCGCCACTTTCCGGAGCCGTTGTGAAAATGGTATTTCCTTTTATTTATTTGTACTGACAGAGAAGACGTTGTACTTTGTGCCACTTTTTGTTTCATGTAGATAGACCCAGAAATTGCAGAGGTATTAAACATAAACGAGGACGTTCCACCGTAGAATTCTGTCCTGTCCTCCAGCTCATTTTTACACTACAGGGATTCGTGAATGTTGTGATGTCACGTGAACCCAACCTATTGCGTTCATGTCATGGAAGTATAATAAAATCTGCAAGGTGAACCCAAGATGACGTTGCATCGTTTTCAAAGGCCTGTGCTCATTGGCGCATGGGCCCAAAAATAATTTTCTCTTCCGCATTACCTCCTTAATATGAGCTGGCACCTCCCACCATGTGACGTCAGAATCAGAGCGATAGCTGCTAGAGCGGAGCTAGCATGGCGTCTAGCTAGTGTCTTACAAAGATAACTTTTAATTTAAATGTTCTTATTGTGAAAATACAGAAGAATCCCTACAAAACCAGACCTTTGTGAAAGCTGTGGATGCCCTGTCAGCTGAACACAGGCAGTTTGAAATCCCAAAAAATGCATTGTGCTCTATGGGAGCTGCAGTACCTATGGAGTGGCCACTAGTCGATCTTGCCCCAGGACAGAGGCTTATCAAGTTCTTATTATAGATCCATGGTTCATGTTGGTCAATTTGGTTATGTCATGATATCTGATGGAGTTATTCATGGGTTTATTTGAAGGATTTTGTGAAAACTTTTCTCTATTCAAAAGATATTACTCTGGTTTGAATTGTGGCTTTGTTATAACAACTGAGGACCCTTGCCTTAGCCTGAAACTCATTTGACCATATTGTAAAACTCATCAGACCGGAAAAAGGTGGCTTGCCCTCTCCAGGGGGTGGAGAGTCCCCGCCTCAAGTGGAGGAGTTTAAGTATCTCTGGGTCTTGTTCACAGGTGAGGGAAGGATGGAGCGTGAGATTGACAGTTGGTGCAGCGTCTGCAGTGATGCGGTCGCTATGTCAGACTATTATGGTAAAGAAGGAGCCGAAAGAGGAGTTGAAAGACAAAGTTCTTGATTTATTGGTCAATCTAAGTTCCTACTCTCACCTATGGTCATGAGCTTTGGTAATGACTGAAAGAACAAGGACCGAAATGACCAAATGGATACAAGCGGACGAAATAAGTTTCCTGTGCAGGGTGGCTGGGCGCTCCCTTAGAAATAGAGTGAGGAGCTCAGTCACACAGGAGGAGCTCGGAGTAGAGCCGCTGCTCCTCCACATTGAGCCACAGCTCAGTCCAGGAGGCATCCAGAACAGATGCGTGGCTTGGGCATCTGTTCTGGCTGCCTCCTGGACGCCTCCCTGGAGAGGTGTTCCGGGCATGTCCCATTAGGAGGAGGCCCCGGGGGAGACCCAGGACACGGTGGAGGGACTATGTCTCTCGCCTGGCCTGGGAACGTCTCGGGATCCCCCCAGAAGGGCCGGAGGAGGTGTGTGTGGAGAGGGAAGTCTGGGCCTCCCTGCTCAGACTGCTGCCTCCGTGACTTGGCCCCGGATAAAGTGGAAGAAAATGGATGGATGGATACACTCATATATAATACTCATCAGTGAGGCTGAATTTCCTCTGCGCTGTGTGGGTTTTTTATAAATCTATTGCCTGGCCAGTCAAGACCACACTTTTTTCCTATGCAATTTACCTACAAGACTTCTTACAATTGATTCTGCACGGCACATAATTGGAAGAGACATTGTCCGTTTAGCCATCATACCAAATTTCAACAGTTTATGGTTCACAAAATAAGTTTAAGATTCCTAGCTGTTCCTGGATTTCGTAACAAGGATTTGCCCATTTACAAATTCTGCCCTCTCTCACTTTTTCCCATTTGTTTGTGGTAAGGTTTATCCAAAATCAAATATTGGATTACAAGGCGCTGGGCCATTGCGGTCCGTCCCCGGTGCAGGAGGTGAAGACCGGCATCCCAAAGGTCAATGGAGCCGAGCATAAACAGATATGAGCCAGCGGTCCACATCTGCTCTTCAGCTTTGAGCCCGATAAGAACCACTGTCACAGGAAACTTCAAGACCCGGGTCCATCGGATTTGACTCCATCCAACGGGAACAAATCCCGCAGGTTAAGCGGCACAGGTGGACCGGGAAGGAGGCGTGACGGCAACATGGAAGAGATGGATAAGAACTGAGCCAAGGCGGAGTATTTGATTGTGTGGCAGAGAGAATTCAGTAATGTTGACATTTTATGATCATCTTTTGGGGTGAATTTAACAGTGTCGTGGCCAGAATCCACAAAAGAAGGTGCACGAGGGAAACGCCTGGTTAATTTGGGTCAAAACAAACATGGCGGAGAAGGAGAAAAAAAACATGTTTACAGTGAGTGTG
>KN471203.1:0-14567 GCA_000787095.1 Periophthalmodon schlosseri
GACTACTTTGTAAAATAAAGGTGACAAAAATGTTGTAGATTTCTGCCGGTACACCATCTGGTCCTGGTGCCTTGTTATTCTGCATATTGTTGAGAGAAGTATTTATTTCTTTTGCAGTAAGGGGTGTGTCTAATTGGTCTCTTTGTTGTTCGGTTAGTACTGGTAGATTAAGGTTATTTAGGAAGTGTTCGGTTTCTAGTTGATTTGGTTCTAGATCAGATTTATAAAGATTTTTATAGTAATTTTGAAAGACTCTATTTATTTCTTGAGGGTTTTGGGTAGTATTTCCGTCTGAGTTTATGATCGCTGGTATAAATCCCTACCGGAGCTAATATTTTTAATTTTTAATTAATTTTTTTATCTTTCAAAAACACAAGCACCAAGATATGATAAGCACAAAAATCAGATGACAGAATGATCAGATAAGGGAGGAGGCTGTGGGAAAGAAAACAGGAAGTGTGGATACCTGTTAGACCAATCATATGGCTCCTCACAGTAATATTGTGTGGATGAGAACAACACACAAAATATGTTTCATTCTCATTTCCTTCTCAAGCACCCTGTCCTAAACGTAGAGACAACATAAACAAGAGTGTGACATCATGCCTCAGTCTCAGTGATGGAGCTGTGTTCCTGTAACTTTTCTAGCCCCGCCCCCTCCGTCACTCTCCTGCCTGACCCTAACCTCCGAGTGCCTGTGGTGTGCTGGTTATTTTGGTGACCCCAGTCAGACCCCACACACGCGTTTCCATGGCACCACAAGAAAGGGGGTGTGGCTTTAGCCCGTAATGTGGTCACTGCATGGACACAGCAGGGTACCAGTGAAGGCAGTTCCTATAATCTGTTCTGTCTCGGGTCCGGACTGAGAATTCATTCACTCTTGGCTCTCAAACTGTAAATACTAGTAGAGAAAAACACCGGTCAAAAGTCTGGACACACACACAGTCATTCAGTGCTTTTTTTTTTTTCTTTATGTTTACTACTTTCTACATTTTAGATACACACAGAATACATCAAATATATAAAGTAAGATATATGGAATTATGGTAGTCACATTTTTATACAGCACTTTTCCACCTTCAAGGCTCAAAGAGCTTTACATCAATGAACCACTCGCCCATTCACACACACATTCACGCACACATTCATTCTTTTTTTTTTCTTTTCTTTCTTCTTTATTTTTCAGGGACCATGTACAAATGCATTCATTTTACAAAAGAAAAGATAATTTGTACCAGATTTAGCTACTGCAACTTTCCATCTCCAGTCCCTGGGCAGGTGCAGTCCCTGGGCAGGTGTAGTCCATGGGCAAATGCAGTCCCTGGGCAGGTGAACACACACTAAAAATGCACATTTCATTACAATGACATTATAAGACTAACAATTCATCATTAACACTAGCTGTAAAATACAATAAAATGCCTCCGTGTTCAATACATGATGTTTCCTACAGTCCATACAAATATTAAAAACTGTTATGTGCAAGTTTTTACAGTGAAAACAGAACAGTACAAATTATCATACCACCTCACCCCCAGTGTACGCAGACACTGGGGGTGAGGTGGGTTAAGTGTCTTGCCAAAGGACACAACAACAGTATTAATCTCTGGGAGCTGGAATCACACCACCAACCTGTGTATCAGTGGATCTGACCACTCAACCAATGATGTTTATGTCGAGAGCGGGATTCGAACTGCCAACCTTCAGATCAGTGGACAAACACTCTACCAAATGAGCCCATTGTAAAGAAAAATAAACAAATAAATATTTTGGATATTTTATATTCAAATCCTCAGAGTATCCTCCCTTTGCTTTGTCAACAGCTGCAAACCCTTGTCTTTCTGTCAATGAGCTTCATGGTGAAGTCTCCTGAAATGGTTTTCACTTCACAGCTGTGCCGCGTCTGGTTCATTAGTGGAATGCCAAAAGAGTATAGTAGTGATCAAAGCAAAGGTTAAAGGCTTTTTTACGGAAATAAAGAAGAACCATAAATGAAACAGTGTTCAAACTGGACATCCAGATTTTAAGTTTATAATCAGATAAAACCTACCGGTATTCTATAAAATAATAAAATAAACATGGGTGCATTATAAAACAAAACAAATATTTGAAATTTCTTAAAAAAAAAAAAATCTGAAACGTGAATTAAATGTGACTCAAATGTGTTGCCATACCACAGTCAGTATGTTGCATGTATAACCACACCACAGAATCTGGAAAAATAAATGCCATTTTCAGGGTGACCAGGTCTGTATAAGACTGAATGATTTGTAATGTAATAAGTCACTCACAGTGGCACAGTGTCTGTCTCGGGGTGTTGAATCGACCACACCGACCATCTCCAGTAGGGAGTGCTAAATCTCAATATATATTTTTTTTTCTTTTCTTTTGAGTCTGAAATCTGAGGCCAATTAATTTACTTTTTGTGTATTTTTACTGACTTACTAAAAGTAGGCCCTATTTCCAAAGTACATAAAATGAACAGATTTGCCCTTCACTGAGCCTGATAAAAAGTAAATGACTAAACCAATCACAAATGTAGGCTAAACCTGCTCAAAGCACCAGCCTGCTACTATCTAGAACATGAAGAGCTCATAAAGGCCAATCACAAAAGAGTATGGCACCTATGGCACCTTTATCTGAGTAGATTATTAGACCTCAAATAACCGACGGTGATAAGAAAATAGGCCATTCTCTCAAGGCTGATACATAATCTGTATATGGTACAAAGACAAGTAATAGAGTCAATACATCCTTTTAGTAAGCTTTAAATCTATTTTTTATATTTCAGGAAGCAAAACTTTGAAAATTTGGGTTTGCATGGGAAAAAATGTTTTTATTATAGGAACAGTATGTAGCCTGTGCTCACAACTTAACCTGGGCTGTCAGAGCCTTAACCTGCAGATAGAGACACACACAAGTTTTTCTCATTCTCAGTATATGGACAGGCCTCATGTGAAAGAACCTCCAGAATTCAGTCACTGAGCTGTAGAGGCATGATTGGCTGCAGGTGCTGGGGTTTAGGTAGTGACCATTCAGATCAGAGAGAGGCATTTTAGGTTTAAACCAACTGGATTTCAGCATTGAAACTGGCAACCCAAAGAAGAGAGTCATGTGAGGCTCATTGTGCTTTCTGAACTGGATTTCACATTGAAACTGGCAACCCAAAGAAGAGAGTCATGTGAGGCTCATTGTGCTTTCTGATTGGATAATCGGCTTGAGAACCAAAACACCAAATTATAATAAAACAACTTGAACATCATGTGCAATGTTTTTGTAATTATGAATAAATCAGCATTAGCACTCTTGTCAATAAAAGCTGTATTTGATTTGAACAGGTTTACCTCAGATCTGGGGTCACAGGTCATGTTTATGTAATTTAAATTTGAATTCTTACATACAGTTCTTTTAAATGATAGCTGCCTCAGGGCCATCTCTGCATTTTCAGAGAAAGATAGGGCTAATCAGAAGATAGTACTCTCAGAGCAGACACATGCAGTCATTCAGTCAGTACTTTACCCAGTAATTGCTGAGTTTCAAATTACGTTTTAAAACAACTATTAAAATCACAGCTGAACCTGGATTTGCCAGAGCCTTGACCTGCAGATAGAGGACACACACAAACACACACACACACACACACAGCATGTACTGCAGCTGAAGATAGAGGACAAACACACACACACACACACACACACACACACATACACACACACACACACACACACACACACACAGCATGTACTGCAGCTGAAGATAGAGGACAAACACACACACACACACACACACACACACACACACACACATACACATACACATACACACACACACAAACACAGCATGTACTGCAGCTGAAGATAGAGGACAAACACACACACACACACACACACACACACACACACACACATACACATACACATACACACACACACAAACACAGCATGTACTGCAGCTGAAGATAGAGGACAAACACACACACACACACACACACACACACACAAACACACACACACACACACAAACAAAACATTGCAGGTGCTGAGGTTTAGGTAGTGACCATTCAGATCAGTGAAAGTCCTTTTAACCAACTGGATTCCAGCATTCGAACTGCCATCACAAATGAGAGACTCATTCTGCTTTAAGGTTAGATAATTGTCTTGAGACCCAAAACACCAAATTGTAAAGAATAAATCAGAATTAGAATTGTTATCAGTTAAATATTTGAGCATGTTTACCTCATATCTGCGCTCACGGATAGGTCAAATTAATGAAATATAAAAATCTAAACAGTTTAGATACAGTTTAGGAACTAAACAGAAATGATCTGAGGTCATTTCCAGGTGTTCCTTACAGGTGTGTGACGTCACCACAGTCCTTCTTCAGGATCCCTCCCACGTTGTCCCAGCGTCTATCAACCAGGAAGTCCCTCCTCTCCTGTTACCCCATTGGCTTTCACCTCGACCAGCGCGCCTTTGTCAACCTGTGATTGGCCGGAGCCGGTGCCACTCGGGCCGGACCTTTGGTTTGTGGTTGCCGTCAGGTGAAACTCGTCCCGTGAGAGGAGGAGAGAGAAGGACGGGGAATCCACACACTTTGCTGGAACTTTCGGGATATTTTTGTACTATTTATGAATTAATTTGACCAAAGGAGATTGCTCAGAAGCGGAATAATCGCCGTGCACCATGAAGAGCCTCAAGTATCGTTTGAAAAAGCACGAAGTTAACATTACAGTAAGTTGTCGCATTTTGTTTTGTTTCTTTGCTACGGGTCTGAACCACGCCAACCTGTTACTCATGGAGCTACTTATATTAGTCTGTTAGCTAATTTTGGCGTAGGTAAACCGCACATTCCTAACTTTGTCTCGGCTACATCATTGTCCACTCCACGCTGAAAGTCCCCCTGAACTCGTGCTGTCCCGCTTCCCTCCCCAGACCGCTCTGGCACCTGCGCCGGGCCATATCCACCGTGGATATGGCCCGGTCTCCTGGCACCGGTTTGCGCGCAGCTTTGTCGGATACATTGTTGCACATTTCCCGTGTTTTTGCGCCGAGAAACGAGGCAGCTGCCCGCAGTGTTGTTGTGAACAGGCGTATGTTCCCATGGACGCCACACACAGAGCTATTCTCCTCTTTGTTACGCGTGCAAATGAGCGCAGTTTGAAACATGGCCTAGTACGTTGTATGATAGGATAGTGGGGCAGCGGGGCAGGACACTGGTCTAGTGGTGTACATGCTGCTTTAAACTGGTGTTTGGTGACGCTAAATCATAAGTAACTTCGCTTGACTAGTCGTAATAGGCCAATGCTCACAGGTGGAGAGTTGCAAACTTTTTTCAAGAAGTTGTATGAAACTTTAGACTGATGTGTTTTCTGTTAAGTAGCTCTGCTTCCCCACATGCACTTACTCCATACATTACATACATAAAGGGTTTGAATAGATTAAAATGTATGCGATTACATCGATAGCTTTTAGTCAGAGCTGATCTCAGTTTCCCCCGTTATATTCCACTACCTGAAGATGTTGTCGTTCTAAATCCATCTGTGTAAGTCAGTGTTAGGCCTGTCACCATAATCACTATGTCCACTTATCGTTCAGTATATGAACGTGGAACAGTATTTTTTTTGCAGTCAATATTTGTTGTGTGTACATTTTCTTTGCACTACTGGGAAATATTTTGTTATTTTTTGACAATATGATAAAATTTGAACCGTAGAAAGTTGAATAAAAAACTTGTATGACTCATTACAGATAGAAACTCTGTACTTTAAGTGTTTTATTCTATTTATTTATTGCAGCTCATGTTTTTTTTAACTAATATTGTAGATTTAGAATAGTTTTTGTGGTTTTAAATGTGCCTTGGGTTTTTGTGTCAGTGGCATAAATGAGTTTCAATATTATCGTTTATCTTTACTTCAGCGATATATCGAACTTCAAAATATGTTATTGTGACAGGCCTACTCAGTGTTGGGTAGTAACCACTGCTGGAATGTAACAAAGTGAAAGTAGTAAAATACAGATACCAAAAATGTATACTTAAGTACATTTTACAGTAGATACTTTTACTTCACTACATTTGAGAGCAGTATCTGTACTTTCTACTCCACTACATTTTTGAACTGGACTGAAAAGTAAAAGTATTTTTCATTATTTCCTTAAACCTGCTGAAAAGGCTGAGGGTTTATTTTTTAACAAAATATACGGATAAAAACAGCTACAAAACTGATCGATTCAATTGTTTCTGTTCAACAAAATTCAGCACAAATCTGTATCAAAATCACTACATTTGAAGCTTTATAAGACCTCAAAATATGCTCCAAATACTTTTTTACTCCAAGTAAATATTTAAACTTAGTACTTTAATACTTTAAAACTTTTACTCAAATAAGAGTAATGGTACTTCAATTAAAAAAATATTACTCAAGTAGGAGTAAAAGTATGCTGCTAGAAAAGTATGATTTCTTTTAAAAGTTACTCAAGTAAATGTAAGTGAGTACTAGCCACATCTGGTGCATTACAGATTGGTGTTACACTAATAATAATGCTACTCAATGTGAAAGTATTCAGTACACAGTGGCTACTCTGAGATTAGACCATGTAATGCAATCCATTACAAAATACATGTTAACGCAGGTATGCAGTAGTCTGTAACTAAATCCATTGTCCAAGTATTCTTCCCAGCACTGTTAATGGGCTGTGGTAGGCCGGGCATAGTTGCATGGTGTTCTGGAAGTCCTGGAGTGTCCCGTTACCTAGGAAACACAGCTCAGTATTTTTATGGCCCATTCTCAGATGAGACAAGTGAAGAAACAGGTCAGCTTTTAAAACCCAAACGTTCAAATGCACTGAGGGGTTTTCAGTGTGTGGAGAGATTAGACCTCCAATCTGTTCAGAGTCCCAGATTGATCCGGGGTCAAATTGAATCTAATCATCAGGACTATGTGGCAGTTTGAATCCAGGTCTCCCCAGCTCCTATTTCTGTTGTGTCATGCGGCTTTACACTTCCCTTACCTTGAGCGTGTGTGAGTGTGATTGAGGCAGAAGTCTGAGATATATCCAGTACTATAGGCCTTTAGGTCGATGGTGTCTTAGTTGACTTATCATTTTATTTAGATTATAAGGATTTATATGGGACAACAGCAGAAAGGAGAAGTGAGTGAGTTAGGTGAAGATTTGGTATTTTTGGAATTTATCTGTAAAAAGTCAGATTAGACTCATGATTCACAAGTTTAATCTGATTTAATATAAATACATTGTTTCCTAGTACTTTTTTCTGTATAAATAGTAGTTTTTGACATGTCTTTAGTCGACTCCAGTCCTAAACATCTCACTGATGGGCATCATCATGTTGCAGTGGTAAAAGTGGCTCAGTTTGAGGGGCAGTGTGTGGGTGGGTGAGGAAAGGCACAAATGAATATCTTGATTATTATTATTATTATTTTTTTACTATCCCAGTTACAACACTCAGACTATTCTGTTATTATGTTATAATCCAACTTTTTTCCCCCTTTTTTTCTTTTTTTGTTTATAGTGCTTATATTAGGCTATTTTCTTATCTCTGTTGTAATGTTGTTTCCTCATCACAGACACACCTGGAGTTGTGCCACTTCATGACATCACAGGGTGGAACAGAGCATTTTGAGCTTTGGAGATGTAGACAGACAGGATAATAAAGGGTTACTCAAAAGTGTGAATGAAATCAAACACAACTCCAGGTATGTTTTTGGCGAGGTAACAGCATTAGAACATGGCTTAAAGCTCATGAGAGTCAATTTTGTATCGTAGCGTGGGACCTTTAATCTGCTCTTTTTGAAGCATTTTTCTATTATAAGAGATATACTTGAAATTTTGCACAACATTCATGATATATCTGTATATTACCCACCTCTATCAAAATGTGTCATATCAACAACTCAACAGGCTGTATGCTGTAGTATACACCAGGAAATGCCAAGGCTGAATGAGTGGGTAGGTCTCAGTACGGATGCATGTCAAACTAGTTGTCAAAAGCTGTTGTTTGGTATAAATAAATAAACTTTAAAATATTAAAATGTGTGATATAAAATGATATTGTAGAATCAGCTCTTTGCAGCCATGTCTCGGGCCTGTCACCCTGCACTGTTCAACAGCAGATGCATGATGGGAGTCTGGCTGTGCTCACTGCGATTAGCATGAGAAAGAGCTGTGGCTGAGGGGGACCGTGTATCTAAGGCCGGGGACACTGTAGCCTCGTTTCCACAACCGTAATGCCCTGTTTGTGGGGTCTGAAGGGGTCACTGGAGGTATGAGCTTCCAGAGGGGGCTAGTGCAGTACAGCGCAGCCCCAGGCATGGTTGAAACGACTAAACAGACGAATGGACAAGAGAGAACGCTACATGACTTGATCTTGTGATAAACCACCATATTTCCAGTGATGTGACTTGAGCTAACATGCTTCACAAGACAAAACACAAATGCAACGGTTGTTTTCTGTTTATTGATGCACGGCACTTGCGTATAAAGATCAAAAATATTATATTTCCAAGTCATAAAGCATCTAACATGAGCCAAACCAACTGCATTATACAAAGAGAGGTTAAAACGTGGCATAGAGGCTCAGAGAAATGAAATAAATGCAGAAAAAGCTATTTAGTGTTTGTTAGCTTTGGCTTTAGCCTCATCTCACAGCGCCACAAACTTGGAATTTACATCTTTTTGTGAATTGCTGAAATTGTTTTTATAAATCCGAGTATAATTCAGATACAATTTAGATTTTATTCATCAACATGAGTTATGTTTGGGTGATGTCAGTGTCTCATGGAGCAGAGCCCTGCCCCTGGACCCAGAGCCGTACCTGGAGCATGGAAACACAACTCAGCTGCAGGGAGCCACACCAAACAGACCCGCTCCAAGGCGGCCTCAAGTGATCTGTGCCAGTGGAAAAGGGGCTTATGGGATCTTAATATACCTGTGATTACAAAATCTGTTACAATATTTTGAATGCCAAATTTCTGTCTAAATCAGTGCTTCTCAAATGTTTCCTCTCATCTTCGGCTATTAGAATTTTTTTTTTTTTTTGCTGGTTATGGTCTGTATCTAATTTATAAAGCCTTTTATTGTCAGAGAATAAGTGTGCGTTAACATGCTAGTTGTTGTTAGCATTACTGTGATTCCGCTCTGTCCCCTGAAAGTTGTGAAAAGCGCTTATAAACTCATCGCGTTGAATAATTAGGATGCTCTGAATGCATAAGGTAAGTGAGGAAAAAAAAACATTTAAAATGAACTAGTTCTGTTTTTCACATTTCAAGACAGTACACATCAATACAAATGAGATATATCTGGATTAAAATAATGTTTATATTTTCAATATAAAAATGTCTACATGATAAATGTTATGCCACAGTAATTGTGACAAAACAAATGCTCAATGCCATGTTCCCAGAGCAGTCTGAGCTCACAGGCCTTCACAGGTCGTGTCTTTTAATGGGCTGGGCACAAAACAGCTTCTCTCCAAGTGCTCCTCCTCTGCTCTCCTCCTGTTAACTAGTAACTATTTATAGGTGCACCATGGAACTTTTCTGGTGGTGGGTCTGTCATTTTCTTGTCTCAGTAGAATGTTAATGCTTTGCCTGGAATGTTCCTTAGTATGTCCCTATCATATATATGGAAACAAGGAGGTGACATTACCAGGCCAAGTTACAGGTCAGATCTGTGGAGAGGAGCTCCCATTCACAGTAAGAATACTTGTTTTCAAGTTATTTTTGAGCAATAAAAAAAGAGCAATTAAAAAAAGTAAGATGGGTAAGTTTAACGCAGCACTGTGGAACATTACAGGCAAAGCAGTCAATGTTATGTGGGCAAACAGGCGGCGGATACTCGGACCAAGCTCTTCTGGCGCCATGGGAAAAATTCCTGCCCCCACCTGTGGTAATGTAGTAATGTAATGTAGTCTGATATTGGGAACTTTTGCCAAGATCTTTGTAGGCATTTGTCTGTTAATCAAGGGTCCCTGGATAGAATTCTAAGTAGATTTTGTAGCAGGTAGTTTTAAAAGCATGCAGGGGAGCTGGGGATCCCCTCCCAGTGTGCTGCAGCCTCCCACTGGGTTGTGGTCAGAAATAGCCTTCTTATTTTCTTATTTATTTGGAAAGAAACAGCAAATAAAAAGTTGTCCCGGCTCCTGGCCTCATGTTTTATGCTCCTTTTAAGAATTCAACTGAAAAATGGAGAGAAAGTAGAAACAGACCTGATGTGTACTAACGTTTGTAAAAATTTGTATTTGATCCTTTTTGTTCGTAAATCAAGATATGAACATTAATAAGCATGTTGAGCGGGTTAAAACCTTTTTAAAACATTTTAGGGTGAGAATGATGAGACTGACAGCAGCAGTTAGAGAGGGGCCACAATTTTTCAGTAGAAAGTGAATTGGAGCCAGAGTCGATAGAGCTGGAAACATGCCCATGCTCGCTTCCTGTTTGGAACACAGCGGCTAGCAGGTTAGCTATGCCCATTTATATATACAGTCTATGGTCTGTACATAGAGCACCTTTTAAACACTATTGAAACCCTAATGCTCAAATAGAACAGTGATGACTGCTCTGCTCATTGTCCTTTGAAAACATCTCCGGCTGTAGCTCTCTGGGTGAACCAACACTCCAAACTCTTATGTTTCCAAAGAACTGAGTGGGCTGAGGTGAGTCTGGGGCAGTTTGTGATAAAGACCAACAGCGAATGTGTCTGTGTGGGCAGAGACGCTGAAGAAAGCACAACCTCCTCTACCTTCTCGTCTGCCACCTCCTCCTCTGTCTGCCTCCTCTGTATGCTTTTGTGTGCGTCCTCCTCCTCTGTCTACCTTCTTTTCTCCTCTGTCTGCCTCTTCATCCTGTCTGCCTCCTCCTCTGCCTGCCTGTCTCATCCTCCTCTGTCTGCCTGTCTCGTCTTCCTCTGTCTGCCTCCTCCTCCTCCTCTGTCTGCCTGTCTTGTCCTCCTGTCTGCTCAAAGGGCATTTTTCATTAAGAACAAATCTTAAATCCAGTTATACAGTCTACAGTATAAAGTCCAACTTGACAAGTCTAAGTTATTTCACGACTATTTGATAAGGTTCCCATTAAACCCAGTGCTGCCGTTGGTTGGTGGATTTGTTGTAATGTCTGTATTGATGTTAGTATTGTTTTTTTTGAATAGCTGATTAGAATGGTGCAGTGTTCAGAGTGGAGCAGCATTCTGCTTTAGGCCACTGAACCTCAGAAGCGAGAGCTGGAGATGGACTGCGATTTGTGGTTATGAGTCCATTCTGTTGTGGGTTGTTCCGATATGATACTTGTATCAGCTGAAGCACATTTCAGCTGATACCATACATTAGTATGGTATCGGATCTCTGATACTGATACCTGTGTTTTTCTAAAGAGAACATGTAGTTAAGAGACGCAGCTGTTTATGCTACCGCTAACACTCGGAGCAGCTTAAATACTGAGGTTCTTCAAACACTGATACAAACAGTGATGTTTGTGTGACCTCTTTGATGACTTCATGGCCTTTGGAGACATGGCCTTTGGAGTGGAGGCTACGGCTGCAAGAATCATCACAGATGAATTGAAATTTGAATGGTTACATTTGACAAATTGCAAAAGCTGCAATAATTATGTAACAAAAAAAATCCTTATGTAAAAAAAAATGGCCCTGTAGTTTAGACCTCTACAAACATGAAACTGAAATGCATATGATTCTTTTGTTAGTGTCAGTTCAGATTTCAGTCTTCTCTAGGGTGACCAGATTTTCAAAATTTAAAACTGGGACACACCCAAGTTTGGATGGTTGTATAATTAAAATAGCGAAAAGAGCTTATATTGTGATATTGTCCATTCTTGACTCACCTGTGGGTAACTCAGAATCTGAGGGACTTCTATTGGTGCATTTTTTTTTTTTAATGTTGTGTTTTGTATCTGGCCTTTTCACTTTGTGCCACTGGCTCATTTGCACTCACGCTCAGCTCTCATGTCCATATTGTCCGAGCACCTGACTTGTGCCAACTGCTGTATGTGTGTGTATGTGTGGTCTCTTTATGATGCAAACAGAATTGCTTCTCAGGGATGAATAAACTTTACTGAACTGAACTGAATGCCTTTAAAATGTGAACTTTAAAGAGGATACTGCAAAGCAAATTGTAATCGCAATGCCTGTCAGAAAAATTCATGTTTTTGCAAAGTCATGCAGCTGTAGTGGAAGCAGAAGTTTGTTTATATGAGACTGACAACAGGCTAGCATGTTTACTCTGAGGCCTGTAGAAAGAGCTCATCCTCAGAGCACACTGCTGATTATCCACTTTCTTTCTCTTTATTTATGCAGGGGAACCCAATGAGAGGACTTGGGCTCTTTTTCATGGGTGCCCTGTTTAAAATACAACACACACACACAAACTAACAAAACAAATAAGTATATAAGTCCATATAAAATATTAAAAACAGGAGCAGGTGTGTGTATAAAAGTTTGTTACCAGATTATTAAATTGCGATTGCACCAAGGTATCCAGTTTTGTTTTTCCTTGAAGTGTGTTCTCTTTTTGTGAAGCAAAACGGCTAAAAGCCTCTTTCCCATCTCAGTTTTAGTGTGGCTAGTCCTTAGCCTTATGCAGTCATGTGATCTGGTATTAAGTGTTCCCGTATCAATGATTAACAAGCAGATGAGGTATTCTGGCAGTTTTTATAGTCCCTTATAAATACATTTCATACTGCTCTCTTCTAATACAGCTATGGCCAACCCACTTCCACCTCCATACAGAACACAGTGATGGTTTCAAATTCATCACCTGTAATGAAACAAAGAGCTGAGTGAAAGAGTGACGGTTTCAAAGCAAAGGCTGAAGACTGCATGTAGATCATATCTGCATAGTCCAGTACTGAGAGAGTTTGCCTGAACAGTTTCTTTTCTGTAATTTATTGGAATACAATATTTGTTTCTGTAATAAAATTATCATTTTGATGTTAAACTGTTACACAATTCTGAAACTACCTGTTAAACAATTCTGAGACATGTTTTTTAAAGGATACGTTTTTGTCAAGCCAAAACCCAAGATATTTACAGATGGTGACTCACAATGTTCCATTTAGTGAATAAAGATTTGTAGCTTGCACATTAAGTTCATGTTTTTTAGAAAAAAAATCATATACTTAGTTTGCACTGTAGTTTTCATCCACACATGGAACAACACAAACTGACTCCCGTGAGTTTACAGAGTACCATGTGGGAAGAGTTCTCTGCTCTGATCTTTGTCAGTTATAAAATCATAATGTTAATCATACACAGAGTTGGATTACAGTTTCCTGGTGCAGTTGTCCCATCAATACACATTGTATTGCCCAACAATATTTGCATTTTTGGCAATTTGCATAATTACAAAAACATTAGCTGTCACATGCAAACATTTCAAACTTGATTTCGATACTGAGGAACAGACTTCATACTAAATACTAATACTGATTCTAATACCACGATGAAAAAAACAAAAAAAAACAAAAAACACTCTTTAGACAATAGAATGTGATTTTCAACATTAAATAATAATAAAAAAAAAAAAACCTATAGAAATGATTGCATGGGTGGGTCAAGAGAGTAATCTGCTGGTGCTCTGCGAAGCTGTGGCCAAAAGGAATTTTAAAAACAGAATACAATTGACTTGCCAATGTTCCAAAAAGATGTATGCAGTCAAGTAGAGATCCGAGGCACTCTGTAGTATGAAACTAACGTGTCTGCATCAGGGCAGTGACCAAGAAACGCCAGCTGGTGAGTTCAAAAACGAATGGGATCACGTCAGTGGCGTGCGATCAGGGCAATCAAGGCAAGCATTCCTTGTCCAATAAAATTTTTAAATCGTCAAATATAATTAAATAGTTACGAATTAGATCCAAATAATCTCGTTTTCCCTTCACTTCTGCCTGTTTAAAGCATGGTTGAAGTCATGGTGTCATTTAGTACACCCAACAGGCTGAGCAGTGCTATTACAACCGGAGAGGCCATGCGTACTTGGGACCACAGCCAGCTCAAACAGCGCTGAATAAACCCTGTGCGTACTGAGGACCACAGCAGGTTCAAACAGCGCTGAATAAACCCCATGCGTACTGAGGACCACAGCAGGTTCAAACAGCGCTGAATAAACCCCATGCGTACTGAGGACCACAGCAGGTTCAAACAGTGCTGAATAAACCCCATGGAGGAATCTGGGGGAATCAAACATGTGAGGAGATTTCTAGTTAGTGCACATGTGTTGAAAGTTGGCGCTGCTGTTGTCTCCTGCTGCACAAGTCACTAAAATAACAGTGAGCTAGTTTCAGGGCTAGTTTAAGTGAAATGGAGGTCTGGGACTTGTGTGTTTATGATCAGTGCACCTGCCTGACCAGTGCAACTGTTTTGTGTAGTAAGTGCATTACACAATAATGCTCCTCACCCTATCTCTAAGGGAGTGCCCAGCCACCCTGTGGAGGAAACTCATTTTGGCTGCTTGTATCCGCGATCTTGTCCTTTCAGTTATTACCCAAAGCTCATGACCATAGGTGAGGGTAGGAATGTAGATTGACTGGTAAATCAAGAGCTTTGCCT
>KN471203.1:20081-32983 GCA_000787095.1 Periophthalmodon schlosseri
TGCTCGTCGGTTTGGGGATCAACCGAAGCTGTCATATGCACAAGTCTTGGCGGGAGGCCCCAGGGATGCCCCCCTTCCTCCCCCTAAACACACCCAGGATCCAAGCTCCGACAGCGGGTTAAGTGAGCGGAAAAATGGCCTCTTATGGACCACTGCACCATCTCTGTCCCCCAGGCTCACAATAACATGTTCTTATGGATATATATGTGGCTCTATCCAACGCCGAATGTTTCTTACGGGAGCGAGCGCTGACAGGAGCAGGGGGGTCGACAGGAGCTCAGTGAATCGTGCACAAGCCTCAGGGCTGTCACACCTCAGTGTTCTCTGCTCCTATTGATCTGCTTTGTCTGGGGTTTGCTGCTCCAAGAAACCAGGACTCAAAGTAACATTCCCAGAATGAGCCATTGTTCAGTGAAGGCTTCCAGAGCTAAAACAGCGTTAAGGATTCTGATCAATTCTGATGTGAAAGGATTTTTATTTATTTATTTTTTTTGAACGAGAAGAAGTTATAGTTATAAACTATACTATACTACTATATAACTATACTATACTATATAACTATATATAGTTATATAGTTATAATCTATGACACCTGTGGGTCATTGTTATAATTTGCACAATATTTGCAATATTCATCTAGTGTTGGAAAACTATGGTGCCCAATGGGAGCTGATGTCACTGCATACATCATCAACACTGTTGGCCCCTCCTATGGATAGCTGCACATCACACTAGCAAATGGAGGATTTTTTGTTTTATTTTTTTCATTTGTACCGAAAATTCTACATGCATGACGATTAAGAAAATAAAATTGGAGAGCGAAGTAAGTACCGAGCAGTGGGCGTGTACCAGTGGCGGTGAAAACAGGGTTCGATCTGCAAAATGGCATCTTGAAAATAAACAATTAAAGATGACTCAAAAATGCACAAATCACTCCAAATACAACTTAGAGTGAGTAAATGGTGAGAGGAAACAACTATAACATGGTTAAAAGCTTAAGTCTGCTTTAAGGACATATTTGAGGAAATGGAAAATGGTCTGCCCTAGGGTTGTTGTCCTTTGGTCCATCGACTGACTAAAAGATTAAAGTTTGTATGAGTCTCCTCCTCTGCTCCTCCTTTCCTCCTTTCCTCTCCTCCTTTGTTCATCTTCTCTCCTTTTCCTCCTTTACTCCTCTGCTCCCCTCCTCCCCTCTTCTTCTCACACGTGGGTTGTTTTATGTATATACTTGGGCACGCTGCTGCTGTTGTGATTGTGATTGTAAGCAGGTCTGAACAAAAGCATTGTGGCATGACTGGTTTTGACCTTCCAAAAGCCTGAATCATCAGCATCGCTCAGTCCCATAATGTTAGAATGTAAGGCTGCCACGCCCCCACACCTGCAGGGCGGCGCCACACGGGACAGAATGCATGCTATATTATAAAATGGTGGATCTCTAGTCAACCAACATTTTATTAATGAAATCACTTTATTTAGATGATAAGGATTTATATGAGACAACAGTAGAAAGGAGTGATTATCATTATTCACAAGTTGAATCTGTCTTTAAATAAATATATTGTTTCCTAGTACTTTTTTCTGGATAAATGGTAGTTTTTGCATGAACTCCCCCTGCAAGTGTAGTCTTGTGAGTGCAGTTTGTAGGGTTGTCAGAAGTAGTATATAGTAAAACTAGTTTAGTTTATTTATTTAATGAGACCATGGCAGTACACAATATACATTAACCTTAACAGGAGAGATACATTGTACCAGGTTGTAGCGCTAGTGCTAATTTCCACCTGTAGTCCCCCAGGCAAGATGATATAGTTCGAAGCTAGATACTCATTTGTGCAGGTATCGATACTAAAGTCCCATTTACAGGACAGAAGTGAACCTTTCCTGAATATCTTTAGAATGATCTTGAGCTGTATCAGAACAAGTATAAGCCACATAGACTAGTATACACCCATGGACCACTATGGAACCTAACCTGGACTACTGAGGGATTACACAGATATAAGGCCACATGGGAATAGAAAAGTAAGTACATTTAATGTTGAAAATCACATTCTATTGTCTTTTATTATCATCGTGGTATCAGAATCAGTATTGAGTATCAGGTATATTCTTTAGTATCAAAATCGAGTTTGAAATTTTAGTATCATGACAACACAATATGGGACAAGAACAGAAAGCAGTTAGTGTCTTACTTGAAGATTTTGTATTTTCTGGTATTTATTTAGATGTGAAAAAGTTATATTCACACGTTTAAGCTCTCTTTATGCAAATGCATAGTTTCCTAGTACATTTTTCTGCATAAATAGTAGTTTTTGCATCTTGTAATTGCAGTTTGGGTCAGATACACAGAGATGCGTAATATTTTGAGAGCTTTTGTCATGCCCCCTTTTTAGTCAACTAATCGATCGGTAGCAAATGTCTTTAGACGACTACAGGTCTAATCTCCATATTGAAAAGTGAAATATTGCAGCTAACATCATCATTGACAGATCTGGAGTTCTGCCAGTTAAAATTTTGAAAGTACCACCTTTTTCACTTTGCTTAGCATTGTTGGCATCTTTAGCAGTGATGTAATACACCTTTTGTGTTGGTCAACTGCTTTGCCATTGGAAAGTTATTAATAAGATAAGTATTTTTTTATTTTTACATCGATCATGGTACAAGTTAAAAGGTACAAATAACAGTGTTTATATGCATATCGGTAATCTCCACTTCAGACATTGATAACAGTAGTTCTCTATTATATACTTTATACTGCATGTTGAAATATTGCAATGATATTGTTATTGCAAAATTAACCTTATGAATATGTCCTTGTATGATATTTTTATATTGTAAGCGATTGTCTTTATAAAACATAAAGAAAAAGCTGAGGCTGGGTGAAGCAGGGTTAAGTCCCTCCTTATAGAGTGGATTACTGATGTGGATTTAGTATTAACTCTGTCTCTTCTAATCCTGTCTAATCCTAATCAAACTCAAATGAGTTTATTTAACAAACTCTGGCTGACCTGTCTCGCATCAATAAATAACGGCTATTCTTAGTTGGATATAATTGTTTGTTTTTCTAATTTCCAATTCTGGATTAATTTTCACATAATTTAATTTCAACATAGGTACTTAAGCAACTTCGTCATTGGAGGGTGGGTCAAATGCTACTTGCAAACAATGAACAATTTACGTTTAAGTGTTTGATTGTCCCTATGCTCATGAGCTTTGGGTGACTGAAAGGACAGGGCGTATACAAGTGGTCCAAATCAGTTTCTGTAGGCCCACATCGTCCTACAGGGCCACGTCGTCCCACAGGGCCACATCGTGCTGTAGGCCCATGTCGTGCTGGAGGCCCACGTTGTGCTACAGAGCCACGTCGTCCTACAGGCCCACATTGTGCTATAGGGCCACATTGTGCTATAGGGCCACATTGTGCTATAGGGCCATGTTGTGCCGTTCATTGGTTTATTCACATTTAATCACATGTAAGTGATACATGATGAGGTAAATGGAGGTGAAAGTGACTGTAATGTAATAGTGTTTTCAGCAGATCTGCAGTGAGCTCCTCTTAGGACTGATCAAAATGAGCCCACACAGAAGAATAGGTCGATCTCTTTTTTTCTGTGGTTCTGTGGTGATGAACAGAGACAGAGACTTGAGCCTCGCGCCTGTCGCTCTACACGAGCTGCTTCAGCTCCCGACATGAGCCTCACCAAATCACACAGGAGATGTAAAGTGACACACAGTGACACAGCTCCACACAGGCGTCACTGTCTGAGCTCCACACATGTGTTGACTCGTTTGGCTCATCACTAGTATCTGATATTTGATACTTTTGACAAACCTAGAGTGAATACGCATGCACGGGTTCTTGTGGTAGAGTAAAAAACAAAAGAAAGCTTTGCTTACATTTAAAGGGCCCATATTAGGCTATTTTCTGATCCCTGTTCTAATGTTGTTTCCTTGTCACAAACATACCCTGTGTTGTTTTGTTTCATTCACACATTTTTAACACACAAACCCTGCATATTTAGGCTGAGTTCTGCTCTTAAACAGAAAACACTCTGTTCCACCATGTGATGTCATGTCGTAATACAGGAACGCTCCACTGTGTTTTAAAATTCCATACTCCTTCATTAGAATCATTTGGAAGTTTTCAGCCCTGGAATTGCCAAGCTCTACTAAAGAAAAGGTAAAAGGAGCTGTTAACTTAAACTACTGCTTCATGACATCACAAGGTGGAACAGGGCATTTTGAGCTTTGTAGATGTAGACAGACTAATAAAGGATTACTCAGATGATGTGTGAATGAAACAGACCACAACTCCAGGTATATTTTTGATGGTGTAACAACATTCTAACATGCCTTAAAACTCACAAGAGTCAATTTTCTGTAATGTAGGACCTTTTAAGTTAGTCAAAGTCAATCTTTAAAGCATGCTACAGGGTGAGGGGTTAACTGAGGGTAATGCACATTGCTTTTAGAAGTGTTGTGTGCCTGCAGTCCTCCAGTGCAGCTTTGAGATGGAGCTGGCCTCGGGCAGGTAGAGGGTACAGGCTTTAGGATCAGAAGAATCCTCTTTGGAGTCCACAGTTTGCCTCTGATTTGAATGCTCTATGCGTGCTAATGTTACTGCTAATGTTAGCCCCAGTGGAAAACAATGAAAATGGTGACGAGCATGTGTCAGAGGAAAATTGCAGGTTTGTGTGGGCCTCATTGAGCTGCTGATGGCGCTGTTCACAGAAAAAGGGCCTGTCAGACTGAAAGAAGCAATCACACACATCACAATTAAGTCATTCACAATAAATTATGTGTGAGCAGTGTCCCACAGGACTGATGCATTGACAGATGTGTGTGTGTGTGTGTGTGTATGCGTGTGCTTATACATATGTGTGTGTGTGTGCACACGCATGTGTATGTGCCTATATGTGTTGGTTAATGCCTGTATGTGGAGAGACTTCTTATTGACCTAAAGCCTGCTCCACACACATGAAGCCCATGGTTTCTGTGGAGAATAGGATCATGTTGAGGCCTGCCACATGTGTTGTGTATGTGAAATTAATTGCTATATTTCCGGCATCTCTATTTTGGCTCAGTCTCCAGTGAAAGTCAGTAAAACGCACTGTGCAACACTTTTCACAGTCATTTCACAAGAAATTGTAAAGAAGATGGGTTGGACCAGTGTATACTGTCATTTTGCCCTTGACACTTGCCCACAATCCCTAGCATCACTATAACGTGTGAGTGATTGGTGGTGGTCAGATGCAGATTGACATCCTCACTTTCATTAGTTTGCCCCAGGGCAGCTGTGGCTACAGAGTTGGCTGAGAGTAGAAAAGTAATTATGCAGTGTGCCAAACATGTTGAGTTTCTTGAAAGGCACTAAATAAATCCAAGGCATTTTCATGACTCTGACTCATTCAATATGTAATGCAATATGCTTATGATCTCCAGTCTCCTGGAACATTGTTTATCCAGAGCCCTACACATTGTAATCATCTGTATGAACTGTGTTACTGGCGCATGTGTTTCACATCTGTTTTAGCCTGTCACATAGGAAAAGATCTACTTAAACTTCAAACTGATGAAGATGAAACAGAGTATCATCTCATCGTCCTCACAACCTCCTCCTGCCCCTGACTCCTTTTGGGAAACGGGAAACCCTGTGTGATTTGAATTAGAATGGTTAGAACAACAAATCAAATGTAATATCACAACTATCACAAATGATAAATAATAACAAAAATAATAACAATAAATACAAAAATACTGATGTTTGATTTTAATACATTTGTAAAATGAATTATCAATCAATTATTTGTCCCTGAGGGGCAGTTTAAGCACATTCAGCAGTAAAATACAATAATAATAGAAAAGCTCAAACAAAAGTCTCAGTGCAGCTCAAAAGGTCGAGTCATCAGGTCCAGTGTCAGGACAGTTTGAGGTGATGAACAGCCCTCAGGACAAAAGTGTCCCTCCTCTGTGTCCTCTGTGTCCGGCAGCATAATAGCAGTGTCCTCCAGGGGGAGTCATGTGAGCTCTGGACACACAACAGGAAAACCCTCCTAAGCCTCTCTCACTCCGCTCGGTTGTTTCAGTCGGTGATGAGACGAGCCATGAAATATTTCCTCTGGAATGTCTTCTGCTGCATTTGATGTAGAAAAAACCTGTTGCATTGGTGTAAAAAGTCTGTAGCATTTCAGAGCTAACTGGCTAGCATAGCTTTTGCCATGCAGGGTCATCATGGATATAAAAAAACAAATTGCTCAAATCGCACAACAGTCCTTAACATGCTTTGCACAAGCTACACTTCTTAGTTGGTAAAAGTCCCCAAATATTAAGTTAAAAATGTAACATAAAAATTCAAAAGTTTGCCAGCCAGTCAGCCTCAAGAACAGCCAACCATGGCCATGGAAACCACAGAATGTCTTTTGTATAATTCGCTCTGCAGGCCTCTTCAGTCAGACCAAACATCTACCTCTATAGGTTTGTGTCTGCAGGGTGTGTGCAACAGAATTCACCTGATTTCAGTTTCAAATTCCTTCTGTCCAGTTCTGAATGCATCTCGGATGATCCTTCTGATAGCGGTTCCACATTAGTTTGGAACTTAATGTGATATTTGGTGACCGCTGGTCTGTTTCATTGCTAACGCACTCACTTCCAAATGGATGTGTGTCAGTCCTGGAAACATCCACAGCCTGTCCGTCGTGGTTCAGTCCTGGTTTAGTCCATGTTCAGTTCTGGTTCAATCATGGGTTAGTCATGGTTTTAATCCTGGTTTAGTCCTGGTTTAGGCCATGGGAGTGGACCTCTTCTCCTGGAAGTTTCTCTTTTTCCCGCTGTGTTTTTGGAGTTGTTTCTGCAGGAGGAGGGTCTAAGGAGTTTTCTGCATTTATTTATTTTGATCATTTGTATAATAGCCTCTGCTCCTTGTGACTTTCATGTCTGTATCTGTGCATTTCTGCCTTGTTCCCAGCAGCAAGCAAAACGTGACTGAATGAATGAAAGACAAATCTCACCTCTGTTAGAATAGCGCAACAGTAGGCCTTTTCGGTCTGTTTACTTTCTGTATTTAAGAAAGGACCCCAGGCTCGACCTTTTCCTGCCTGTACGAAAATGACAGCACTGAGCGCATGGAGGGACACGTGAGAATCTAATGTGACATGAAGTCAAATGCAAACCACAATCGAACTATTGTGTATTTTTTTGAAAATCGTCCCATCTCTTATTCTGTGCAGTCCTGTGAGGCAACTGTTGTGATTTTCGCTTCTACAGAACTAAATAGCTTTGAACTGAAGTAGTTGTTGCCTGCGGTGCGATGCGGAGGGCCGGATGAGCTGGGTTTGTGTAGGGACTGAGAGGGCCGCTGTCTGGGTGGTACTACATGGGACTCTGTGTGTTTAGGATTAGTCTGGCTCCAGAGGCTCAGAAGGTCCGGTCTGCCCACAGTTCCCAGGCTCTGCACTCTCTCTCTGTTCTGTCTCTCTCTCTTCTGCTCTTCATATCATGGCAGATGCTCACAGTGATGTATGCTATCCAGCTTGTGCTAGCTGCAGCCTAGCGTGGTCAGACGTGATTTACCAGTTATTGTGTCTGTGCACAACAGCACCTGGCACCTCACTGTTAGCCTCTGTCTAGTTGTATCTCTATGTGGATTTAGAAGAGTTGCTCTTTAAACAGCTGCAAGACAAATATTGGATACTATTATCTGCTGAACATAAAACAATAAAACAAAAATCTGTAGTAATTACAATTTCTTGTTAACAAATTTGATACCACTTCCAGAAACTGTTTGAAATAGGTTGTTTTGATAGCCTTGAGGTTAGGCTATCAAAAATAGTCAAAAATATCGAAAATCAAATACTAATTGATACTAAAACTATTATCGAAACTAGATAGTCATTTGAGCAGGTATCGATACTAAAAAAAGTCACATTCACAGGACAGAAATGAGCCTTTCCTGAATAGCTTTAGAATGATTTTGAGCTGTATCAGAACAAGTATAAGACACATAGACTAGTATACACCAGTGGACCATTATGGAACCTACCTGGACCACTGAGAGATTACACAGATATAAGGCCACATGGGAATATCAAAGAAAGTACTAATAGTGACCAATACCGATTATTTAGAATCCAGTGCAACCGATGGCTGATAAGCTCTGCCGATATTTTTGGGCCGATATGTGGGTCCGATCTTGATTATTTTCCCCAACTTATGTAATTTACATTTACTACAAACTCACCCCGAGCCCTTTTTTACCACAAACGTTTAATAGAGTGGTGTAGTCATGTTTTCTGGGCCGATAGCCAATACGCTAAAAAGGCCAAATATCGTCCTGATACATTGCTCTAGCTCTAGTAGCTGATTGGTGGCATGGTGGCCTACATCTGGAGGTTATGCTAGACTTTTTGGTGTCATATTGGCCTGGAGAGTCCCCATGATTTGAGCCCCCACACTGTGCTAAATACCCGCCCACACACTCAGACAGTGGAGATGAGGACAGACTGCTGGAGACAGTAGCACTCACCTCTGTCATGCTGTGCTCTTATTGGCTGACACATGCAACACATCACTTACATGTCTCAGGCAAAATACATTGATTCTATTGCACAGCATCTCTTATCTCTTGCAATATTTCATTGTTTTTACATGATCTTTGGTTTTATACAGTTTCACGTTTGAAGAAGCCTTGAAGTAGTTTGAGTTAGTGATATCTTGATTTTCTTGACTCCCGATCTGATACCGATTTCCGATACTGAACCAATATATATAACAATATAATGTCGATACTAATATTTTTATTTTATTTTATTTTTTTTGCGTGTGTGTATGTGTGTGTGTGTGTGTATGCAGGCGAGTCTGTGCACGTGTGGGTAGGCCTGTCACTATAATTACTACATCGACTTTAAATGATTTACTGGGATTATCTCACATTATTTACATCTTAATTAGTGGCATAAAGTAGTTTCATTATTATCGTTTATTTCTCAATATTTCTCTATAGCAATATATCGAGTGTCAAAATCGTGACAGGCCCTTGCTTTGGGTGCTTGATTAAAAGTAACTGAATGAAACAAATATTACAAAAGAAATCCAAGTCTGTTTTTCTAACCTAAGCCATTAAAGCGCACTGTTTGTATGAATTTGACTCTCTAGTTTGGAATGATCTTGTGAAATTCCCATAATCCAAAGCTGTGTCACATTCCTCTGTGGCTGTTGTGTGGAATTGTGACCAAACATGAACTCCGGCTCCGTACACGCTCCAGCATGCCCAGCGCAGGTCCTGTTTGTCCTGCTCCCACCGCGGCGCACACGGCTGTTTTAACCAATACAGACTTTTATATAGAGGCAAAATATCCTCCAGTGTATACCAGTGCCCACAGACAGTACACTGCCACCTCCTGGCCACAAGTTTATTCAAAACATTAGATTTGATTTTCAGTATTAATTTTCTGAACCTAAACAATCCAGACTTAATTATTGTCATTTAACACAAGATTCTTCTAAAGTGTTCCCTCTGCTCCAAACCATATGCTTTTACTGACAGAAACAAAAGTACACATACTTAAAAATTGTACATTTTATAGTGTATATTTTCTACTTTTACTTAACTGCATTGGCGAGCAGGTATCTTTACTTTCTACTACACTACATTTTTGAACTGGACTGAAAAGTAAAAAGTACTTTTCATATGATGATAGGATTATTTTTATCATGTTCATGGTAACATCCTGACTAAAGTTTTTTAGTTCAAGCTTCGGCTTTGAGCAAACAAAAATAAATAAATACACAAAATTCATAAGAAAAAGGATTCATATTGTCACTGTTGACCACAATCTGTATCATTTTAATCAATGTCACTCCATTTAACACTTTAACAAATGAACAACACATGTGTGAAATACTTTTACTTTTTACTCTTAACGTCCATTTTAAACCAGTACCTGAATACTTTTACTTAAGTAGATTTTTTCATGTGATACTTTTATTTTTACTTGAGTAATTTTTTACCTCTATATCTGTACTTTTACTTAAGCAACAAAATTGAGTACTTAATCCACCACTGTTGATTGCAGACCTCTCCATTACAGTGTGTATGACAGAAAAGCAATTGTGATTAAAATTCAATTAATTACTCAGCCCCCATATTCCCCGAATATTTGTGTACTCTTAGTTAAATCATTTCTTTGACCATTATCTTGTACTTCTGCTTCATTGTTTTGAAGTAACTGTACTTTACTGAAATACAGTTTTTGTCTACTTGGGTAACTGTGCCTACCTCTGCTCTTGGGTCTACTATTTAATAGGGTTGTCAAAAGTATCGAAAATCAGATACTCATCAGTACTGAAACTAGTATCAAAGGTAGACACTCATTTGAGCAAGTATTAAAAAGTCCCATTCTCAGGACAGAAAGGAACCTTTCCTGAATAGCTTTAGAATGATCTTGAGCTTTATCAGAACAAGTATAAGACACATAGACTAGTATATGCCCATGGACCACTATAAAGTACTACAATTTAATGTTGTAAATCACTTTCTATTGTCTAAATAAAGAGTAAAACACTCTTTATTTAGACAATAGAATGTGTCTAAATAAAGTTATTATCATCGTGGTATCAGAATCAGTATTGAATATTGTGTCTGTTCCTTAGTATCAAAATCGAGTTTTAAATTTTAGTATTGCGACAACCCTAGTTATGTAATTATGAAACCCACTGACCATACAAATGTACTATATGTTACCAATATATTGTCCATCCCTACGGTAGGGATGGACGATGTATTGGTTCCAGTATTGGTATCAGCCAATATTGAGTCATCTATATCATATTGATATTCGATACCGATATTTGATGGTGTGTCCCCATTCTCCGTGTGCCCTTCTTTGAACAGTAGAATGAGTAATGAGTCAAATTGTAAGTAGAAGAATGTTATTTGGCTGTATGTTTCATAAACATAATATTAATATCCCAGATAAATACATTGTTATTTTTCCAAAAGTGAAAAGTTAATTTGTGATCTTACACAAGCAATCTTCGCATCAAGTTAAGATAGACTTTTGGGCCTTACTAAGATAAATATCAGTATCGGCATATATCGGTGATCGGCTACAGTAGCAGGCCAGATATCGGATATTGGTATCGGCTCAAATGATCCATACGGGCCCATCCCTACCCTCTGGCTTTCTTCCCGTTCTTTCTCATCTCTGCAGCTGAAACAACAGGTTGGCGCTCGCTCACAGCCGATCCAATGATAATAAGAGGCGTTTGTTTTCCATTGGGGCGCTGCAGGACGCTGTTATTGCGGTCAGTCCAGGGAGCGGTCAGACGCCTCTCCCAGGCTGCAGGCGCATGCTCCAGACGCTTATCTGTTTAGCATCACAGTGTAGGAATGTGGGCATCTCTCACTAAGATAATACAGGACGTGACTCTACAGTGTAATAGACTGCCTGCTTCATTTGCACTCTTCATCTTGTTTGCTCATTTTAATATGTTATTCATTGTTAGTAGTTTTGGATTCAGAATTCAGTAATATGAACAGGTCAAATCAAATACAGCTCTTACTTTGCTGATTTATTCTTAATTACAAAAAAATTGACATGTCCCGTTTGTTTTTGTTACAATTTGGTGTTTGAGTTCTCAAAATGCTTGGCCAATCAGAAAGCAGAAGGAGTCTTGGGTTGCCAGTTTCAATGCTGAAATCCAATTGGTTTAAACCTAAAAGGACTGCAGCCAATCATGAATCAGTGCAGCTCTGTGAGTGAATTCTGGAAGTTCTGAGCTTTCACATGAGGCCTGTCCATATACTGAGAATGAGAAAAACTTGTATGTGTCTCTATCTGCAGGTTAAGATAGGTTAAGATAAGATGGGATCAGTTGTGATTGTAATACTTTTTTTTAAACAAATAAGAGTGCAGTACATGCAGGTCCTTTGTTTGGTAATACTGGCTTTACAGTGTACTCAATTAGTATGTGCTGCTTATTAGAAATGCTGACATAATTATGAACTGACTGAAGCAGGTGATGTAGGTGAGTCTTGCCCAAAGACACAAGGTCAGTACCTGCAAAGGGTGAGATCTGAACCTCTGTCAACAAGGGCTGTAGCCTGTTAGACAACTGGACACTCAAAGTCAAAGACTGACAAATTACAAGAGGCGCCACCCTATGGAACATTGGAGTTAAAGCAACAACCAGCAGCTGTTGGACCCTCACCAGATAAGCTGCAGAGTGCAGCTTGCACCCTGAGGACTGAGTCTTGATTTTTAATCATTTAAAAATATATTTGTTCAGCAAATTGCAATCAGATTTTAACCATAATTGTTCAGCCCTTTCATGACCACTTAACCCACTTCACCACAGACTGTAATTAAAGCACCGCTGGGAGGAGTTTTGTTCCTGGAGACGTTTTAATAAAGTGTCTGAGAAAGTAGGTCGAGAGCAGATACCATCGCTGCTGGAGCTAAGACGGGGTCAGAGGTCAGAGGTGGGCGGGGCCAGGAGGAAGCTGACCTCCTGCCTGGAGCACATGGCCTATAGGGTCACCTAAATCAGGACATGCAGCTGGACACGGACTTTGGACTTGAATCCATCTTCCACAGTGTGCTGGTGGTCACCTGATGTTTACTGCTAATGCACTCATGAGGAGAATGTGCAGAACAAACAGGCAAACATATGGAATCTGGTTTATCCTTTTTTCAATGCAGCACTAGCACATACACGTGCAGGCAACTTTATACGATTCCATTTGAGAAGTGAATGAACCTAAGGACAAGATCGTGGATACGAATGGTCAAAATCAGTTTCCTCCGCAGGTTGGCTAGGCACTCTCTTAGAGGTTGAGAAGTTCAGTCACACAGGAGGAACTCTGAGTAGAGCTGCTGCTTCTCCACATTGAGAAGAGCCAGCTGAGG